>CAJQZJ010001750.1:1963309-1984723 GCA_907164525.1 Lophiomys imhausi | reverse complement strand
GTAAAGCCACATGGTGCTATCTTAGAGGCCCACATATAGCCAATCAAGTAAAGCCACATGGGCGGTCTTAGCCAAACATGGACCCGCCCACCATCGAGAGCGCTCACCGTCGGGCTGGTGGAAGGCGGAGACCAGCGCCATTTTTAAGGCGCGGCACGTCGCAGCTCTCTACAGTTTCCCTCTGCCGCCATATTGAGGACTGGTGCCCCATTGTCCTTCAAGATACAGTTCAGGGATGATCCTCTTTCATGGCCAGCACAGCCTAGGACATCCTTGATATCAGTGTTTGTCAGGATCTTGGCCTCATTCCTGCCCAGCCTTGCCTCCCTTAGCTACCTGGATGTTCTCCCAGGGTGAAAGACAGCCTGGGGCCTCAGCCTGAGGCTGCGCAGAATCACCAGATAACCCAGGGAGAAAGGACTGCCTGTGTTAAGATGCTCCGGCATGGCTGCTTCGGGATCCACAGGACCAGCAGGGCACAGCTGGCAAGAGAGCTGCCGAGAGGAATTGAAAAGTGAATGACTAAGAAAAAGTTCTGAGATGTCCTCAGTTTACTGAGGCTGGAAGGAAAAAGAGCAGGAGTGGGGAGGGTTAACAACTTACAGGCTGTAGTCCTGTTAAGACACTGCTGAGTGTCAGGCACCACTTTCAGCCCTGGTTTATCCAGAAGCCACGGACTTCTGGATAAGCCAGGGCTGTCCCAAAGCCTTCCCCAGGTGGGAGCAATATCACTCCCCTCTTGTCTACAGCCAGTGTGGGTTCAGTGCTTTAAATTAAAGCCTGTCTTAATCTCCATTTTGAAGTACAATGGCTTTTTAGATCATGCAGGCTTTTCTTCCTCCCACAGCTGCTACCTAGCTTTGGTTGGGGACAGTGGTAGGGGGTGTGGCTAGCAAGGCAAGCAGGCAAGTTTTTGGGGGTAACATCTGTAATGGGTCACTCAGCTGGTTTCTAAGATTTTTTGGTCTCATGAAGATTTTGTTGTTTTGTTTTAGGGTGCATGTATGTTTAATTTTATTTCAAAACAGGGTCTCTCTATGTGGCCCAAACTATCCTGGAACTCATTATAAGTTGAGGCTGGCCTCAAACTCACAGAGATATATCCACCTGCTTCTGCTTTCTAAGGGTTGGAGTTAAAGGCATGTGCTATCACACTCAGCCTGTCTCAAAGAGTTTTGTTTTGCTTTGTTTTAGCAGGGGATGGTGGAACTGTCTGGAGGATGGACGTCAGTATGCAAGGCCTGGAGTCTCTTAGGGTGGAGTACTGGTTCACCAGTAATAGCCCCTTGCCATGTTAACTCTGCCCCCTCCCACATCGCTCTGCCCCTTCCCAGTCTACACTGTGTTCCAGCTATGCTTACCTCCTTTCTTTGCCAAACCCTGCAATGCCTGCTCTTCCCAGTCTCTGCATGCTGTGACCCCCAACTTTCCAACCAGCACTTCCAACTCCTGCCCCATATCTATCTCCAGCTTTTCTCCCAGAAAAGCATTCCCCTAAGCCCCTGACTTCTAGGGTCCCAGTTTGGGAGATTTTTAACCCAAACTTCCCTGCCACTCCCTAGCGTGCATGACATAGCCCCTCTCCTCTCTATGGCCTTGGCCCTTTGCTCCCACAGCCCAGTGCTGTGGTTTTCTTTTTGGAACCTTCAATGAGCTAGGCTGTAGGCTGTGATGGGATGTCTGTGCCTATCTTGCTATTGTGTCATTAGCATATCATATCCCCAACATCTGTAATGATAACACTATTTCTGAAATAAATTAATGAGCTGACATTAATTAATAGTTGAAATAAATTGATGATTGTCAGGTGAGGACCCTGGGAGGAATGACCCTTTAGGTGGAAGGTGGAGAGGTGGGCAGGGATGGAGGTGCAGGTTGAGGAAAAGCAAGAACCCAATAAAAAAGAGGGAGATGACACAGGAAGCCTGGGAGGAGGGATGAATAAGAAGGAAATGGTTGTTGTTACAGGTGGGACAATGAGGCACCAGGAAAAGTGGGTTTTATTTTATTTTTGAAACAAGTCAGTCGCTGATAGCTAATCAACACCTATCATGTCCCAGGCACTGCGACTGTTTTTCATACGGAGAGAGATAGTTCTGTAACATAACATTTTCTCGAGACCTACAGCCTGCCCTGTTAGATACTTTCAAGCAGGGAATTCTGTAGCATTATGGGTCATAATGCTGTGCGCCTCTTAGGGCAGTCTTAGTATTTTTCTCACACCAAAGGACATCCTCCACCCAATAAGCAGCTACTCATCGTGTCCCCTGCCCCCGGTTCAAGCAGCCCCTGATCTTTCAGTCTCTATGGATTTGCCCTTTTTGGATATTTTGTATAAATGTAATATTATCTGTGCCACATACCCTTACTTATTTTCTTTAGATAGGGCCTCACTATGTAGTCCCAAGTGGCCTAAAATTCACTATATTGACCAGGCTGGCCTCAGACTCACAGAGATCCATCTGCTTCTGTCTCCAGGGTGCTGGGATTAAAGGTGTGTACCCCCCCCCCAGCTCTGTGCCAACTTTTGAAAGGACTAATTAATTTGATTCTCATAATCATCCTATGAGGTAAATGTTAATTATCCCCTTGCCAAATGAGGAAAATGAGGCTGCGAGAAAAGAACCAACATGAAGTCCTAACAAAGGAAATAAACAAATGGTCCACACACCCATTGGCCCTTTATTCCAAGAATATTTATTGAATGCACACCACAGGGCCACAGCCATCCAATAAGCAAAATGCTCAGCAGCTCCACTGGCACTTCAGCCAGGAGCCGAGGCAGCGCGACCTTCCGTGGCCAGCCTAGCCACCGTGTGGTAAGCTCTGTGCAAGTTGCTACCATTGGGCTTTTCATAAGAGTGATGGCCAATAGACCAGCAAAGACAAGAGACTGTCTCAGATGATGGGGAGTGCTACGAGGAAAGTCAAACAGGGGCGGGAGAGACGGCTCCGTGGTTAAGAGGGCCTGGGTTCAATTCCCAGCATTCACGTGGTAACTTACAACCATAACTTCAGTTCCGGGGATCTGACACCTCTTCTGACCCCCACAGGTATACATGCAGGCAAAACACTGTACACACACAATAAAATAAATACATCTTTACATTTTTTTGTTTGTTTTTCGAGACAGGGTTTCTCCGTATTACAGCTCTACCTGTCCTGGACTCGCTTTGTAGACCAGGCTGGCCTCAAACTCACAGAGTTCTGCCTCCCAAGTGCTGGGATTAAAGGTGTGCACCACCGCCTGGCCACATCTTTAAAAATTAAAAGAGCTTCATGCAACAGCTCCATGTGAACATGGCAGGAGGCTGTGACTTTCGAAGATCAGGAAAAGAGGGGACTTTGTAGGAAAAAAAAGGCTAAATTATTTACTAGTATTTATATTATTGTTAATTGGTTCAGCACTGTTAATCCTTAACCCTTAACCCCTTAAATGAACACACAGACACCACATAGATTTTAACAAGCCTTGGCCTGAATTGTGCAATCCTAGCCCATCTAGACTAGCTCATAATTCTATTACTCAAATATGACCCCATATATACATATGTCCCTTTGGACTGTTATTCTCCACACTATGCTGATGTTCCAGGCCATGTGGAATTATCTTCTTTAATCTAGCCTATGGCATATATTCCTCCTTCCTGTTCCTAGCTTCTCTTGGAGGCTTCTTCTTCCCAAGATCTGTCTGTCTCAGAAGCCTGCGCACCCTTAGTCCCACCTATCTCTGTCTTTGCCCAATCTCAGGCTTCAGCATTTTATTCAACCAATCAGAGACAATGTAAGTAACAGACAGCAAGCAGGACCAATTAAGTAACATTTAGAATGCTTAACACCACCCCATCAGGACTTGCTGTATTAGTCACTTGATTGTTGCTATCCATGACCAGAACACCCAACAAAAACAACCCTGAGGATGAAGGGCTTATTTTGGCTCACTGTTTCAGGTGGTTTCAATCTATCATGATGTGGAAAGTATGCCAGTTATTCAACCATGGCAGTGGGAGACTGTGGCGGAAGTGGTTCATATCAAGGTGGACTCAGAAGCAGATATCAAAGTAGGAAGTGGGCAGGGATAACACATTCTCAAGGACCTGGATATCCACCTCCTCCAGGTAAGCTCCACATTCCAAATGTTTGAGAACCTCTCCAACTAACATCAGCATCTGGGGACCAAGCATTCAAACCATGAGCCTGTGAGGGACATTATACTGGTCCCCTCAGCCCCCAAAGGGTTATGGTGTAAGATCCTATAATGTAAAATTTAGTCCAATTCCAAGTGTCCACACAATCTTAACATTTCCAACATTGTTCAAAAGTCTATGTGAAGTCTCCCCTGAGACTCAAAATAATCTCTTAGCTGTGAGTCCCTGTAAGTAAAAGAGAAGGTTATAAATTTTCAATGTACAATGGTCCAGAGTTAACCTTCCATTTCAAAAAGGGAGGAATAGTGGTATAAGAAGAAAGGGTGTGATCAAAGCAAGGCAAGCATTTAGCCCTGTAGTCCCATGACCAACATCCAGGGACATCATATCACCATGTGAGCTCCAACAGACCCAGACAGCACTGTCTCTGTGGCTGTTGCTGTTTTCAGCACACATGGCCTCTCTCTTGGTCTGGTTCCATTTGGTACCTGCAGCTCTCCTCAGCAGACACCCACATTCCTGGCACTTCAGAGATCCTAGAGTCTCCACTGCAACTTGGGACTCACTTTACAGGTTCACAGATAACTTGTAGGGACTCCAACCCTTATTACACATCGCCTGGCCTTACTCCATAACTCAGTACTAAATATATGAGATGGAATTCTGCTGCCAGCTTGAGCAGCTGACATGCACGCCCCAATTGGACCATGGTTGCAGCAGTGTCTCTGGGTGGCCAAGCCCAGAAAAACACTTCTTTAGATGGATCCGTTCGAGTAGAACACATGGTAGCACTGTGTTTTCAAAGGAAAGGTAGGATTTCACCAGTTCTCGAAGGCTCTCAGGCCATCTTTGTTCCTAAGCTTTCAGAGTTTCTCTTTGTGTGTCTGTCTCCTCCTCTCTCTCTGTTTCGGTCTCTCTGTGTGTGTGGGGTGTGTATGTGTGTGTCTTGCTCTCACTCTCGCTCTCTCTTTTGAGACAGAATCTTTCTATATAAGCCTGGCTGTTCTGGAACTTGCTATGTAGACCAGGCTGGCCTTGATTCAGAGTTCTTGCCTCCACCTCCCAACTGGGAGTAAAGGTGTGCGTCACCACTCCCCAGTAAACTATAAGTTTTTTTTTTAACTTTTCCCCTTTCTGCTATGTGTTGCCAATTCTAAATATAAACCCAATTAAAATCAGTCAGCACTAACCATGCTGCAGCTTGGATGCTATGCCACCTTGGAGCTTTATCTGCTAAATTAGTTCATTATTTGTGAACTCAATCTCACTTAAATTTTCAGAATACAGGAAAAATAGAGAAAACCCTTTGCCAGAATGTAGCAGGAAAAGTCTCTAACTCTAATTCGCAGTAGGGGTTTTTGTTCCCATCTGAAACTTCATGAGCACAGCCTTTGCTGTACACACTATACTCCTGCCAGGATTCCGGCTTCTGAAATCCCACCAAAATCAACCATTAAACTGTGCTTATAGAATTTTAGGACTTCTGTAGTCTGCTTCTCCAAACGCTTACAAATTCCTTCCAAAAACCAGTTCCAAAGGCCTAAAGGCCACATGGTTGGATTTAACCCCCACTTCTGATACAAAGTTTTATAATATTTAACAACAATTATTACATTTTAACTTGTAATTATTTTATTTGTGCAAACAGGCACACACCTATGTGACAGCATGCTTGGGGAAGTCACAGGAAAACCTACAGGAGTCCATTCCCTCCTTCCACCACGTGGCCCCTGGGGATGGAACTCAGACCTTCAGGTTTAGAAGCAGGTCCCTTTGCCCAGTAAGCCATCTTGCTAGGCCCACAATTTTTTAATTTTTGTATTAATTACTTCCTATCACTGTGACCACATTACCTGACAAAAAACAACCTCAAGGAGGAATGGTTTGTTTGGGATCACAGTTTGAGAGGGTTTCAGTCTCTGACGGCAGGGAAGGCGTGACCGAGTGACCAAGTGACCAGTTCAGGGCAGCTGAAGCAAGACAGGAAGTAGGCAGGGACAATATACTCCCCAGTAACCCAGTGGCCTACCAGTTAGGCCCCACCTACTCAATGTTTTGAGAACTCCCTCAAATAGCCCCACAAACTGGGGAGGGGTGACCATTCAAAACATGAGACTGTGGGAGACATTTCAGATCCTGATCATAACATGCACTTGCAGAGGGCTAGGTAAAATGAGGTCATGGTCACGTCGCTATCTGGGGGAAGAAAAACCAGCAGCAAGCATAGCTGGCTTGCTGAAGCTGCTGGATGGAGTGTGGCAAGAAAGGTAAGAAAGATGAGTGTCACAGCCTCAGAGAGGCGTGAGGGTGACCCATCCACTACAGTTTTGAACTGAGGAGCCAGGGTAGAGCCAGGTAGGCCAGATAAAAGGCTGATGCAAGCATTTAAGCAAGAGCAGATGTGGCCTCAGGGAAGCCAGAAGGAAGTAAACAGTGCTCAGATTACAGATATAACTTGAAAGCAAAGTCAATATGATTTGCATACTGTCTTTTGGATTTAACAAAAAGATAGAAATCAAGAATTTCATCCTGAGATTGGAGCTGTCGTTTACCCAAGGCTGGAAGACTGAAGTGGAACAGGTTACAGAGAACCTATGCTGCCAGGACCCTCAGTTTGGGGTTGCAGTAGATACCCGAGAAACACCCTAGAAACACATACAGTATACGTAGCGTAAAGTACCCTGGATGTAGCAGGTCTGAACATGTATGATCAAGAACCAGCAAAATGTGGAACCAGAAAAAAAAAATTCATGTGTCTGGGCCAGGTAGCCAAGGAGCAGGTGAGAGAGAAAACCCTAGAGGGTGCCAGGAGTAGGGGTCAGGGAAGGGAGGAGACTAAGGAGCTAGGGAGTGGCTGGTGTGGTAAGAAGCAAACCAGCACAGAGGCATCCAGGCCAGAGAACAAAGCATTTAAGGGCAGCGAGGGCTTGGCTACTCTGAAAATGCTGCGAATAAATCAGCTAAGCTGCGGGCTGCACGGCGACCTTTGAAACTGGCAAGGGGGGGTCTCTGAACACCTTGACCAGAGCTACCTTGCCTTTCCTGCCCTGGGAAAGAAAGCATGATTGGCGTGTGCATGTGCATGCAAACAGAAGGTCAGAGACTTAAGCCTTCGGGGACTTCTGCTATAAAGGAGTGGAGACGCAGGAGACACTGGAGGAAAACGATTGCTTTCTTTTAAGGCGAAGAGCAGTGGAACCACGTTTGTATGCTGACCAGAACAATTCAGGAGCAACGGGAAGGAACATGACACAGAGTGGGGAGATCCCTGAGGAGTCAGGGAAGAAGGTGGGGTCAGGTGCACAGAACTGACTTTGGACCAAGTCCCTCTGAGTCACAAGAGGAAGGTGACCTACATAGGTAAATACATCGGAGCTGAGGTGCAAGCTTCAGGAAGTTCTCTTTGTTGGTGTCTGTTTTTCCAGAACAGGAAGTAATGTGTTTGAAGAGTGGGAAGGGGAGACTGACGATGGAGGAGAGAAGAAAGGGTGAGAATTCATCATCCCAGGGAAAGGAGAGAGAACTGTGTGATGGGTTAGAGCTGGAGTTTTTGCTATTTCTCTCATTGCCGTGGCTGAATACCTGGCCAAAGCAACTTACAGGAGAAAGAATTAATTTTGGGTCACAGTTGAAAGAAAGGGACACAGCCCATCCTGGTGGGAAGGCGAGGTGCCAGGAGCATAAAGTCACTGGGCATATTGTGCTCTGGTCACTTACTCCACAGCCAGACAGTGGAGAGGTGAAATCCACTTGCCTTCTCCTTATTCCCGGAATTCTTAGTCAGTCCAGAACTCCAGCCTAGGGGACAGTCCCACCCACTTTCCGGGTGGGTCTTCTCTCCTCAGTTAAACCTCCCAGGAAACAGCTTCACAAACACACCTACCATTCGCTCCCAGATGATTCTAATCCAGTCAGGTTAACAGCAAAGATTAAGTAACACGGGGTGATTGTGTTTCTTTTTCTACCGTTCCAAGAACAGGTGGGGAAAAGACGAAGAAAGGGCCTGAGCCAGGACTGGGAATTTGCCACGCAATGACAACAAAGCGAGTGAGAGGGGCAAAAGAATCTGGCTGCAGCCTGGGAGTGGATGGGCAGGCCATCTACCTGGTCAGGATACAGAGGGAGGAGAGTGAGGAAGACAGAAAGGGTGATAAGATCCTCCACTTCAGGGCCAGACACTCTGTATTAGAGAGGTCATGTGGAAGACAGGAAGAGGTGGGTGGATGGTAGCACCCAGAAACTAAGGTTACTCTGGGGATGCAATTCTCGGTAAGAGAGGCCCCAGGCTATAGACCAATGGTGGCTTCACTCTCATCTGAAACATGTACTTAACGTTCTGGACCATGGGTCTGAGGAAAGTCTTCTAGAAGCTCCCCTAATCAATAACAGCTGGAGTTCAAACCCAGGCTTCCCACTCTCCGTGCAGTACTTGTCCAGCTACATCCTAGCTACTTCTGTCTGCAGCGATGAGTTAAACACTCTGTCGTCCCAGCATGGTGTTCAATTCCTCACAGCCATTTAGAGTGACAGAGAGCAATCACTTCTTCTCAAAGTCACGATCATAATTCCCAAAGGAAGCTCAGAGTGCTGTGGATACTGAGTGTGCAAAAGATGAGAGAGGCCCTGCACCTCACTTAACACTGGCTTCCCTTCTCCTTAGACAGGACCCCTCCTCGAAGGAGCCATGATTTTTAATCTGGGAGTCTTAGGCCTGAAGTATCTGTACAGCCCCTTATTTATTTGTTTCTAGGATTTTTTGGGTTTTTTGTCTGCTTGTTTTGAAGCAGAGTCTCACACAGCCTGGCCTCAAATTCACTATGTAACCAAGACTGACCTTGAATTCCTGATGCTTCTGCCTCCACCAAGCAAGTGCTGGGGATAAGGTTTGAGCCACCTTGCCTAATTGGCAGGTCCTTTTAAGAGTGTGGTAAGAGCAGAATAGTGAATGTGTACACTCCGCCAGTGGTGCACACATCAGCCTGGCACTGAGATGCTCAGGGTTAGCCTGCTGGATGAACGCATGATTGGAAACAAAACTTGTATTCGATATTCCCACTCTATTTGCAGGGGTATCTGCTCTCCTGTAAGTAATGCTGCTTTGGAATGGTGAATTCCATTGGAAGGAAGCTGCCGGCTTCAATGCCTCCAGTCATGTCTAGCCTTCCTGGAACTTGGGAACAACTTCAAGAAGACATGAGGATTTTCCTGCTCCTGTTTCGATCTGCCATTGCCAATATCCCATACATAATTACTGAAGTCCCACTGAAGACCGAGCTTGAAGCTGGGTGAAAATGAGGCCCCTGCTGGGTATGATGGCATACCATAATATAAAATCAACACTTGGGAGGATGAGGCAGAAGGATCTCTGAGAGTTCCAGGTCAACCAGCCAGGGTAGTTAGTTAGAGCCTATCTTAAAAGAAGAAAGCAGCCGGGCGGTGGTGGCGCACGCCTTTAATCCCAGCACTTGGGAGGCAGAGGCAGGCGGATCTTTGTGAGTTCGAGGCCAGCCTGGTCTACAAAGCGAGTCCAGGACAGCCAGAGATATTCAGAGAAACCCTGTCTCGAAAAACCAAAAAAAAAAAAAAGCAACAAAAAAAAAAAAAAAAGAAGAAAGCAAGCAAGAAGCACCTTTTATTCGGCTATCACTAAGAAATCAAAGCATGAAGTAGAAAGCATCTTCCTCAGTGAAGCCCCCCGCAAGAGACCCAAGTCTGGGGCAACATTTCAAGGCTGCAGCTTTTGGGGCTTTCCTTCTCACTCAAAGCCCAGGGCCATGTTGTTCCAGGAAGCACTGAGGAAGAGTTTACTAAGCCTCAGAAGTCCCCACCACACCACCCTGAAATTCTAGTAAAATTATATCATAGAGTTGCCACATCAGACTCATCAGCCAGGTCTGTGAGACAATTCCATCCAGAGTCACTGGCTCCACCTCCCTGCATTTGACACTGAAAAAGAATTAAACAGCACACATGGTATTAGGGACCTGTTTTGATGCTACAAAATACCCCGACAAAAGCAACTTAAGGTAGGAGGGGTTCTTTTGGCTTACAGTTCCAGAGAGTTTGGTCTCTCCTGGCAGGGAAGGCCTGGTGGCAGGAAAAAGAGGTGGCTGGTCACATCCTATCCAGTCAGAAAACAGATCATGATGTAGGATCACATACAATTCATTTTCCTCCTTATTCCCTGGACCCCAGCTAGTGGAATGGTGCCACTATAGTTAACGTGGAGCTTCCTAATCTAGATACTCTCTCACAGATAAACTCAGAGATTTGTTTCTATGGTGACTCTAAATGCCACCAAGTTGAAAAGTGAAACTCACAGTCAACCTTTAAAGCACACAGGATAACTGTAGCATTCCGTTGACCCGCCCCTCCTTCGTTAGTTACCTCTACAGTTGCTGGGCTTAGTGGGAGCAGAATTCAGCCATTTTGACAGGAACTGCTGCTGCCTCCACTTCTGAGAGATGAATCCATCTAAATGGTCACATTTGGTAAACCAGCTAGACAGAGCTGCCAGCATGTTGCCCCGCACCCGCAGCCCAGGCTGCATACTTGCAATTATGAAGGAAAGGAGGAAAGTGGGTGTCTACCTGAGGTCCCACTGGTACTGGAACAGTCCACAGGCAGAAATCCTCTGGTAGCAGACGCCACTTACACCTGGAAGGAGGTGGTCTCCCTGTGGGTGCAGGAAGCCTGTGCTGTATGAAGTTGCCACAGTGCACAGTAGGCTGCCCACTTTGAGCAAGGGTCTTTTCTGCAGGATAGGGGCAAAGGTCAGATAGCAAGGTGTCACCATGCCTACAGGGAAAAGGCAATGAGAGGGTGGAGCTGGGGTGCTGCCTTCAACATATTTTATATCTCCCTGCACCACCACCATGAGCCCAGTGAGCTTGCCACCACCTCTTGAAGCCCAGCGAACAGAGCTCGGAAGGGACATGCGGCTGTGGGCCTGGTGACAGTATTCCCTCACAAAATGTGCTCTGCATGCTAAGTAGGCTTGTTGTTGTTTGAGATAAAAGGACAATAGGTCACTTGTGTCACGTGCCATTGGTGCAGCTCGTTCTAGGTCTTCAGAGTGACTTGGTGTAACGTAGAGGCAGAATGCCCTTAAAGTTCTTGCCAGCCCACCTTGCCTGGTCTGCCTTTTTTGCCTTCTTTTTTGTCTCACCCTCACCCTACCAAAGCTGAATCCATGGTTTTTGTCGCTGCTGTTAAGAATAAAATTTCTCATCCTTCCTGAGTTTCTAGGGATTGGTTTTCTGAAATCATTGGCCCAGGTGGGAGGTATTTGTGCATGTGTGTGTGACCTGCACAGAAAGCAATACAATGCCGGCAGAGACTTCCAACCAGCTTTCTTCCCAGGGAACACAGTCTAATGGGCCTTTTGCACAATTACTCTCTGGCTGTTGATCCAACCACTGGAAGTCAAAACTGAGTTTCACTATATAACCACTCTGAGGAAAATGTTTCCTCATTTGAGAAATAAATAATAAAACACACCTCAGATGACTGGGAGTCCTTCAGGTGTAGACACTACCTTTTTCTAGTGTTACCAGAGTTTTAAGGTACAAGTCTGAGCTCTGGCCTCCCAACAAGCTAGCCACACCCACCAGTCTGTAACACGCCAATTAAATAAACAATAGCAAAATGCTTTTTTTTTCTTTTTCTTCCCCCACCCCTACCCCCACCTCACAAGGTCTGTCTGTGTAGCCCTGGCTGTCCTTGAACTCAGAGATTCTCCTTCCTCTGCCTCAAGAGTACTGGGATTAAAGGTGTGTGCCACCACCATCTGGCAAAGTAAAAAGTTTGATCCCAGGAGGCCAAATTGGGAAGAAGAATAAAAGTGGCCCTATGTGGGGTCACTGATAAGAGGTTCAGGTTACACAGAGGAATGAGGAATTAAGCAGCCTGGTCAGGGTGTGGTCTTGACATTTTCGTTATCTCAGCTCCAGTCTGTCCTACAAAGTGGTCCAGTAAATTGTCAGAACTGTGTGGAGACTTGGTCCCAGTGAGATGGCTCAGGGAGTAAAAACATTTGCCTTGCAAGCCAGACAACCTGAGTTCCAACCCCAGAAACCATAGTGGAAGGAGAGAACTCCCAAAATTTGTCCTCTGATCTACACGTGTGCCCTGGCATATTCATGCACACATTCACACACTCCATCATCATAACAAATTAAATATAAGTTTTATTTTAATTTTAGGTGGACTGGTGTTTTGCCTGCATGTATATGTCTATGCACCACATGCATGCCTGGTGCCTTCAGAGGCCAGAAGAATGTCGAATCCCCTGGAGCTGGACTTAGAGACAGTTGTGAGTGACCATGTGGATGCTGAGATTTGAACCCAAGTCCTCTGAAAGAACAGCCAGTGTTCTTATCCATTGAGCCAACTCTCCAGCAGCCCAAAGTTGTTTTGTTTTAATTTTATGTATGTATGAGTATTCTGCCTTCATGGATACAATTTCACCATGTTTGTGCAGTGCCTGCTGAATCCAGAAGAGGGTAAAAGATCCTCATTGAACTGCAATTATGGACAGTTTTGAGCTACCTACCCTGTTGAGTTCTGGTAACCAACCCTGGGTCCTCTGTAATAGCACCAAGTGCTCTTAACCACTAAGCCATCTCTCCAGCCTCAATTAAAAAGAAAAAAATATTTAAGAATATGAAGTCTCTGGGAGGCAAGGTACTCCTCTGGCTTATACCATGGCTTTAACTTTTTCCTCCACCTAGCATGGGTTTTCTGCAGGAAATTCCTACTAGACAGGTAGCCAAAGGGAGGAGCCAATTTCTTTAGAAATTCCTCCTTTCCTGCCAGGTCAGGCTGACCACTGTAAACATTCAGGACCTGTCAGTGGGTCACCTTAGGTCTGTTGGTGTTCTAGCACTGGACTGTTTATATTACTAAGTAAACTTCCAACCAAGGTCAATAAAAGGATATTAGGATTTATATTGGGCTGATATAATCCCAGCTCTCAGGTAGACAATGGAAGAGATCCGAAGTTTGAGGCCAGTCTGGTGTTACATATGAAGATTCTGTCTCAAAGAACTCAAAGGCTCAGAATGCAGTTCTGAGGTAGCACACACGCTTCGTAGGCACAAGCTTGGGGTTTAATCCCCAGCACCGTGAATCGGTTCTAACCTTCAAACCATCAGAACCCTGTTCTGGGTGTTGATTTCAGCCTTTGCCCTCATAAGACTCCTATAGCCAAATAGCCTTTGTCAAGCACTTTGTATAATAGGGACTTCATTCAATGTCTTGTTGAGTTAACTGGGGCTTTCTTCAAATAAAGGCTTGTTTTTAGAAGCTTTCGTTCTTCCTTTTCTTTTTCTAACAAGGAAAAACACAATGCATTCAAATAATCTACAGTCCTCATCACAGCTCATCACAAACGTCTGCCTCATTTTTTCAGACCAGAATGAACACAACATACACACACCCCCATACACACAATCCACACTCACTTCATAGCCTCAGAACACAACCTCAGCCTGGTGTCCCAAGAATGTTTGCTGACAAGCTTCCTATCTCTAGTTATTTCCTGGAAGAAAAACAAAACTCATTTTCCAAGTGATGATACGTCTTCAGTTGTGCTGAGATCAAGGGAAAGTCCCACTGTTACCAAGTATTAACCTAAAAAAAAAGGAAGTTTTTTTTAAAAATTACTTTTTTTCTTCTGATTTGACAAGATCATGTGTGTTTTTTCCCTTTCTTTGCTGATCAACAAGGAAAATTGGTTTATGGATAAAGCTGATTTTTCAGGCAAAGACAGCACTTAGGTAACTTAGGTTAACACGTTGCTTATTATTAACCTTAGAGTTAATTTCATAAAGTTGTTTGGGCAACATTTACCTTGCTTTTCAAAATGTAGTTGTGTGCCGGGGCATGGTGGCTTTTAATCTTAGCACTTGGGAGGCAGAGGTAGGCAGATCTCTGCTAGTTCCAGGCGTCTGATCTACATATCTAGTTTCAGGACAGCCAGTGCTACATGCAGAGACCCTGTCTTAAACAAACAAACAAACAAACGAAAAGCAATTGTGGCCAGATGGTGGTAGTTTAGGCGTTTAATCCAGCACCTGGGAGGCACAGGTGAGTTTGAGGGCTACCTGGTCTACAAAGAGAGTTGCGGGACAGCCAGGCTACACAAAGAAAACCTGTCTAGAAAAACAAACAAACAAACAAACAAAAAACCCAGAATCACACAGATGCCAGGGTGAGCCACCCTAGCCTGGCATTTTGCCTGGGGGCAGTTACACAGAACAGAACCAATCTGGCCCCTGCTCAGGTGAGGTTTTGCTGTCGATCTGGCTTTGTTTTGGTGGGGCTGATGGGGTGACCCAGGCTCTCACTCCATGCTGAACTCATACTGAGCCATATCCTCAGACCCTTGATACCAATTTGGGTGGGTAATTTGGGAATATCCATTTTATCTCCCCTTGATAGGCTCTTAATTCTGCCCAAAATTTCATCAACTTTTTGTCTGCAAATTTGCATAACAATTTCATCCAATGGGCTCTCAGTAGGAAATCTGGGTGCCTTTTCTACATGGAAAATTAAATCAAGCTCACACACATTTCCAAAAATATTCCATTGTATTTTTCCATGCAGCCTAAGGTCCTAAGGATAGTCCAAGAAGGTACACAAAGGCTGGAGAGATGGTCCAGAGGTCAGGAGTTTTTGGTGCTCTTCCATGGGGTCAAAGTTTGGTTCTCAGCACCCACATCTGGTGGCTCCAACTACAAGGGACCTGGTACTCTCTCTGACCTCCACTGGCACCAGTGCACATGCGGCACACACACACATACATACACACACACATACACACAGGCATACGCATGAACACATGATTTTTTAAAAAATTCTAAAAACAAAAACAACAACAAAAGGCACACAAAAGATCATGTATCACTGAGTGCACATTCACAAAGAAGAGTAGAATTCTGGCTTTGGGTGTTCTCTGTTCCTACAAAACTGAGTCACTTGGGAAACAGTGGACTCAGTCAATCCAATGGCCCTTTGCTTTTGGCATGGGGTGGGGGGTGTTGAGACAGGGTTTCTCTGTGTAATAGCTCTGGTTGTTCTATGCTCACTTTCTAGTCCAGGCTGGTCTCTACTGTAATAGACCTGGCAGGCCTGGCTGCCCTCAGACCTGGAGGCCTGACTTATGTCTTCAGGTAAAGAGAGCTGAGACCCAGGGCAGCCCCTTTTCCCAATAAATAAATACACCAAGACCTTTTAATATGTCAATGTTTAGGCCTTAGCTGGGTAGGCTCTCAACTAGCTCACCTAAGTTAACCCGACCAACTAGTCCCAACCAGCCATACAGCTCTCTGTACCTTCTGAGCCTTCCAAGCCCACAGAGACATCTGTCTTCTTCAGTAGCTCCTCACGAAAAGAGTTCTTCCTCTGTCTCTTCCCAGGGTTCCTTTCGTCCTCCCAGGAAGTACTACCTTCCTCCCAGGAAGTTCTGCCTTCCTATACTCTTTCTGCCCAGCTAATTGGCCATCAGCAACTTTTATTATCCAATCAGAGAATGCCTCAGAAAGGGGAATAACCAGATCTCAGAGCATTGAAATCAGCTTTTGAAAACCATGCATCATAAGACCTTTCTTTAGAATGCCTCAAACTCACAGAGATCCTCCTGCCTCTGCCTCCAGAGTGCTGGGATTAAAGGCATGCGCCACCATACCCAGCTGGCCTTTTGCTTTTTTAAACTAAAAGAAAACAGTTAAGAAAATAATGCTCCAAAGTAGAACTAAATCCTACAGCTGGCATGTCTCGGTGTTCTCATGTAGAGTGATACTTCTTGTCTCTTTTCAAGAAAATAAACATGGAAACTGAAGTTATGTTTTTTTTTTGTTTTTTGGTTTTTTGAGACAGAGTTTCTCTGTGTAACAGCCCTGGCTGTCCTGGAACTCACTCTGTAGACCAGGCTGGCCTTGAACTCACATAGATCCACCTGCCTCTGCCTCCCGAGTGCTGGGATTAAAGGCGTGTGTCACCACGCCCAGCCTGAAGTTATGTTTATGCTAACTTTTACTTTTACTTTATTCTCCTATACGCAAAACAGGTCATCAAGCATAAATATTAAAAGATATATACATATATATATATTGCCTAAATTTGTAGTGAATTGAAGATTGGTAAATTGTGAATTTTACTTAGAAAAGTCTACCCAGCCTAAAGTCATAAGAGAAGTTACCCATGTTTTGTTCTACCTCTTTTGCTGTATTTATTTTTATTTGTTTAAATTTCCAACATAGTTGGGATTTATCTGTTTTATCTTTATTTAAAAACACTTTTTGTTTTTTTTAAACTTTTTTCTATTTGTTTTTAATGTTTATTTATTACTTCAAGTTACATCTTCATCACAGTACCCTCTTTCTACCCCTTCTGGTCCCACTCTCCCACCCTCTCCCCCCAAACTTTTTGGTTTTTTTTGGGGGGTTTTTTTTTTTTTTTTTTTTGGTTTTTCGAGACAGGGTTTCTCTGTGCAACAGCCCTGGCTGTCCTGGACTCGCTTTGTAGACCAGGCTGGCCTCGAACTCACAGAGATCCGCCTGCCTCTGCCTCCCAAGTGCTGGGATTAAAGGCGTGAGCCACCACGCCCTGCAAACTTTTTGTTTTTAACTGAGATTTGCCAGGGTGTTGTGACACCTTTGGGGTTTTTGTTTGTTTGGTTGGTCGGTTTTGGTTTTCCAAGACAGGGTATCTCTATGTAACAGCCGTGGCTGTCCTGGACTTGCTTTGTAGAACAAGCTGGTCTTGAACTCACAGAGATCTGCCTGCCTCTGCCTCCTGAGGTGTTGGGTTTAAAGGCGTGCGCCACTGCAGCCCAGCGATACCTTTGTTAAACAGCCCAGCTTTCCTCTCCAGTTTGAGATGTCACATTTTATGAACACTAAATTCCTGCCTTTATTGATGTTCATTTCTGGATTTTCTCTTTGGCTCTATCCATGTGTCTATTTGTATACCAGCATCAAGCTATCCTACTGATTAATACTTTAGCTATGGTTTATGTTCTGGGAAATATTGATGGGAAATACTTCAGAAGCTACTCACTTAGATGCTTAAAGCAACCACTCTTTGGCTACCCTGGAACTGTATATAGACCAGGCTGAACTTGCACTTACAGCAATTCCCCTGCCTCTACCATGCAAGTGCTTAGATTATAAACTTGAATTACCAAATCCAGCCATTGCTCTGCTTCTTCGGTTTCTTTGTTTTGGTTTCATTTTTGACAGTACTGGTGACAGAACCCAAGGCATTGTGCATGCTGTGTTAAAAACTTTCAAAATTTTGATACACAGTCCCTTCAGCTCTCTCCACAGTTCAGGAAGTTCTTGGATTTATGAATCTCAGTATCCTGGCTATCTGGGACTGTGGGTCTGTACCGCCAGGCCTCACTCTAGCAATTGTCTTAATGTCAGGAGTTTAGAAAGTTTTGGATGGTTCTGGGCCATTCAGTACCACTGTTGGTGTACCCGTGTCAGAGAACAGCGAGAGTGGAACAGCATTGCAGGGGCCAAGGGAGGTGCTGGAGCAGGGGCTGACCAAGCACTCCCCATCCCCCCACCCCACCTTCTGGCTCCCTCACAGCATGGTGGCCCCAGAATGTTAACAGGGCCATTTGAGGTTGCAGTGAAGTGCTTCTGGGAACAAAGATACCTTACCTTTCTGAAATCACTCTGTCTACACTGATGTGTGCACATGTTTGTAGTCTATGTGTGTGCATGTGTCCATGTGGGTGCACATGAAAGCTAGAGTTGATATCATGTGTCTTCCTTGGAAGCCCCCCCCCCTTATTTTTCAAGGTACCTTTTCAGATTGCCACTGATTAAAAAAAAAAGATTTATTTGCCATTTTATGTGTATGTATGTTTTGTCTGCATGTATGTATTTGTACCACATTCATGCCTGGTGCCTCAGAAGCTAGAAGAAGGCGAGAGCTAGAGTTACAGGTAGCTATGAGCCACCATATGGGTGCTGGGAACCTCAACTCCAAGTCCTCTGTAAGAATAGTAAGCACTCTTAACTACCGAGCCATCTCTCCAGCCCCTTCATCTTATTTTTGAGACAGGGTCCCTCACTGAACCTGGTGCCTACTGGCTAGCCTATGGGCTCCAGGGCTCGCCTGTTTTCACCTCCTCTGTGTTGGAATCACAGACCCATCTGCCTGGGGTGTTACACAGGGGCTGGAGAGTCTAACTCAGATCCTCATGCCTTTGTAGCAAGTGCTTACCAGATGAGCCACCTCCTAGCCACTGTTTACATTCTTTTGATGAAGTGAGTCATAATGTCATCCAAACCCAAGAAGAGACATGACTGCGCATCTCAGTGGGCCAAAGGTCAAGATTATGTCATAAAAGGAACATTCGTTGGGCAAGTACTGCCTCTTATGTCTTACTTTCTGATGGTGACATAGCACGCCACATACTGCTCTCTCTTAGTTTTCTGGCTAGTCTTTTTCTTATCTTTCTAATATTAAAAAAAAAAACCCTGTGGTATATGTGCTATGTGAGTGTGTGTGCATGTGAATCCAGGTACCCATGGAGACCAGAGAAGGGCACCGAATCCCTTGGAACTGAAGTTATCAGCTCATAACCACCCAACAAGGATGCTGGGAACCAAACTCCCATCCTCTCCAAGAGAGGCCACACTCTTTTCTCTGATTTTGTTTTATTTTATTATTGTTTTTGTTTTGTTTTGTTTTGAGACAGGGTTTCTCTGTGTAGCCCTGACTGTCCTGCAACTCATACTGTAGACCAGGCTAGCCTCAAACTCAGTGATCCTCCTGCCTCTGCTTCCTGAATGCTGGGATTAAAGGCATGCACCACCTCACCCTGCTGAGAGGTCACGATCTCAACCTCTAAAGCTTCTGGCTCCCCAGCCCAGAAGAACTTGCGCCCAACCTCTAAGCCATCTCTCTCTCTTTCCTGGCTAGTCTCCTCAAGGGAAAGTTTTCTTTTAAGTACCTTTTCTCAAAAGCTGATGCTTTTTTTTTTTTTTTTTTTGGTTTTTCGAGACAGGGTTTCTCTGAATATCTCTGGCTGTCCTGGACTCTGCTTTTTGAGGAGACTCCTTGTATATGCCTACCTTTTCTTATTTTCATAAAGTATATTTAGTTCTGACTATGAATGAATTCCTACTGTGTTTTTTGAGGTAGGGTTTCTTGGGGTTGGACCTAAGGCCTCATGCATGGTCAGTGAATGTCCTTTCACTTGTACTTCCCCAAAAGTTACATAATCAGTAGGGGGTGCTGCAGAGAGGAGGCTCTCCCATCAACCTAGCTGTCTGCAAGTTGTGCAGAGAGCTGCAGGCATGTACCTGTGCTGGGGTGGGTGCCTGGGAAGGTGCTGAGGTGGGTGCTAGGGTAGTTTTCTGGTGACGAAGCTGCTTTGGAGTCGCCATGCTCCTGTGAGTAACCCCTACAAACTCATTGACTCACCAAGCTGGACTTGGGTGGAATGGTTTCTTTGGACTGTCATTGGCCCATCATCGGTCCCATCTGGGGTGAACAGACCAGTGTTCGCATCCATGTGGAAGAAGTGAGGGAGCACCAGGGCCGCAGCTAATTCCAGGGCTACAGTGGGAACGCCCTGGACGACTCTGGAGTACCTTGCTATTGCCAAAAGTTAAGCAAGTATCAAAGAATGAGCAAACGACAGCAAACTCCACACTGTCCTTGTGACAGTGTCAAAAGGACACAGGAGTCAACTGAATGAGCCCCCAAGGGCCAAAGCTGGGGCAATCCGAGGATGAACCAAGTCACGTAGTGATGGACTAGAGTGGAAAATATGAGATGAACACCTGTGAGTGCTATAATAAATGATAGATTAAGAAGGTAGAAAAAGCCGGGCGGTGGTGGCGCACGCCATTAATCCCAGCACTTGGGAGGCAGAGGCAGGCGGATCTTTGTGAGTTCGAGGCCAGCCTGGTCTACAAAGCGAGTCCAGGACAGCCAGAGATATTCAGAGAAACCCTGTCTCGAAAAACCAAAAAAAAAAAAGAAGGTAGAAAAAAATCCCAAGGCTGATGGGATGACTCAACCAGTAAAAGCACTTGCCGCCAAGCCTGATGACCCAAGACCCCCATGTGGAAGGACAGAACTGACTCTTACAAACACACACTAGTATGCTCTCTCTCATGTTTTCATGTGTGCATACACACATGCCAATGAATAAAGTAATAACTTTTTTTTAAAAAAGAATAATTTTTTAAGAAATTATTTATACGAATAGTTTGTGTAAATACTTCACCCCCAAGGAAGAAATGCACAAATCCCCACCCTTTAAGTAACTCTAGTACGGTAGCAAAGAAGAAATGCTATTTTACAGTGGAGAAACATGACAAATACTACCTAAACCAAGAGATCAAAGTCATTGGTGATCATTGTACTGATACTGAGAACCTTTAAGATGACATGATGGCTTCACCTCCAGAAACTCAAAGATTTAGTCTAAACACGACCAGGAAAATTCCAGTAAGAGACGACCTCTAAAACATTAGAGCGGTGCTCCTTAAGATTGCCACAGTCGGGCTGGAGAGATGGCTCAGCGGTTAAGAACACTGGCTGCTCTTCCAGAGGTCATGAGTTCAATTCCCAGCAACCACATGGTGGCTCACAACCATCCATAATGAAATCTGGTGCCCTCTTCTGGCCTGCAGATATACCTGCAGACAAAACACTGTATACATAATAAATAAATCTTAAAAAAAAAAAAAAAAAGATTGCCACAGTCACCCGAGCAAGGAAATCCTGAGGAACTTGTGTCTAAGAGGGACCCAAAGGATCGTGACAACTAAATGTGATGTGGGGGGGTCTGTGGAAAAGAGACGTGGGGGAGGTGAAGGAAACCTGGCAAACAATGGTCCTTAGTAAGAAAACAGTTGATAAGTTTTGGGGAATGTCCCCCACTAATAACAGGTGGTGCTAATATGACAACCTGGGCTTAGGGTAGGTGGGAATGCTCTGTACTATCTAAAACCATTCTAAAAATGATTTTTGTCTTTCTTTGGGTTTTTTTGTTTTGTTTTGTTTTTCGAGACAGGGTTTCTCTGTTTAACAGCTCTGGTTGTCCTGGACTCACTTTGTAGACCAGGCTGGCCTCAAACTTGCAAAGATCCGCCTGCCTCTGCCTCCCAAGTGCTGGGATTAAAGGCGTGCGCCACCACCGCCCGGCTGATTTTTGTCTTTCTTTTTAAAGACTTTTTAAAAATGTGTGTGTGTGTGTGTGTGTGTGTGTGTGTGTGTGTGTGTGTGTGTG
>CAJQZJ010001750.1:1931693-1958914 GCA_907164525.1 Lophiomys imhausi | reverse complement strand
GTGTGTGTGTGTGTGTGTGTGTGTGTGTGTGTGTGTGTGTGTGTGTGAGCGAGTGTGTGCACTGGGAGGAGGTGAGACCCCAGAACAATGTCCTGCCTCCAAACCTCCTCAATCAGCGGAAGCCACTGGCTTCCTCCCTTTCCTGTCTCCTATGCTCCAGCAATACAGATGGAAAGGAGAGAGGGGATGGGAGAAAACAGTCCTACCATCCCCGGACTGTCCTTGTCACAACCGGCTCCCCCACCTCACATGGCCCCCTTCCAGGGACTTCCAGGCCACACCCATCCCCAGGAATCTGAGGACTGGACTTGAAGACTACAGGCTGGGATATACAGGGCAAGCCTTCCCACCCCTCTCCCCTGCCACCCCTCCCACCCTAGCCATCACTTCCTCTTCCTCCCCAGCACAGAGGTGCCCTGAGCAGAACAGCCTGAGCACTCAGACCCACAGCAACTGACCCCAGGCCCAGCTGGCCTTGGCTGGCCTGGGTCAGCCTCCGGAGTATGGTCTGGTGGGGATCCCCTTTCCTGCTCCCCGTTCTCTTCTTGGCCTCTCATGTTGGTAAGTCTTCCCTGAGCACCTCCCTGATCCCTGATTTCCAGGTCTTAATCTCAGCCCCCCCGAAAGAAACCCTAAGATAGCATTACAATGGACCTCACAATATGGTGGCTACCATGGATGGGGGAGGGGAAATAAAGAGTTATTGTTTAGTGGGTGTAGCACTTCAGTTTGACAAGATGAAAGGAGTTATGGAGTTGGGTGTGGTGGTGCACTCCTTTAATCCCAGCACTTGGGAGGCCAGCCTAGAATACATAGTGAACTCCATGTTAGCCACATAGAGACATAGTGAGACCCTATGTCAAAAACAAAAAGAGCTGTGGAAATGGGTGGTAATGTTTATGTACTATTGTGAATGTAATTTATTAATACTGAACTGAATGATTACAAATGGTTCTGAGGGTAAATTCCAGGGTATATATATTTTAACACAACTTAAAAATTGGAGGGAAAAGCAGAAAATCCATCATCATCATCATGATTTTGATCCACTACAAAATGAGATCAGGGTGGGGAAAATTCAGGCAGGTGCTAGAAATCACTGCCTGTGTATGGAGGAGGGCAGAGGACACTCATCAGCTTGGACCTCAGGAGAAACTGTATTGGGTTTATTCAATAATTCTTTGGGGAGCCGGGCATGGTGGCTTTAATCCCAGAACTCAGGAGGCAAAGACAAGTGGATCTGAGGGTTTGAGGCCAGCCTGGACTACATAGTGAGTTCTAGCCAGGACTACATAGAGAGACCCTGTCTCAAAATAATTAATAATAATAATAATAATAATAATTTATTTAGCACAAGTGACATAATGGCATTCCATTAGCTGAGAATCTGGAAACTCCCAAACCTAATCAGTGATGATTAAACAATCCTGGCCTCCCAGGTGGATATATTTGTTGTTTATACGGAGCTGAGTGTGAAGAGGGGTCTTGGAGAAGGTTTCTGAACACTGGTGACACATTCTCACATTCTTTCAGTCAGCTGATTAGAAGACTAGAAGTCAGAGGCTGACTCTGAGTGGTTCACAGTCTAGTGGGGAACACAGGACAGAGGGATGAGGGCCAAGAGTTCTTGAGGAACACCGACAAAGGAAGGTTAGCCTACTCTGCCGTAGGCCAAGAAAACCATCAGGAAGGGTTTTTTTAAAGAGAGGTAGTGACCAGTCCAAGCTTGGGAGGCACGGAGGCCCATAAGAAAAAGGGCTCCGGAGGGAAAGCAACTAGAGGGGCCAAGTGCGAGCCACAAGGGTTCTCGGGATTGTACTCAGCATCCTGAAGGTACTGAAAGCCATGGGACATTGTAGGAAAGTGAGTCACAGGGCGTATTTGAGTCTTGGTGTCATCACTTTGGAGAATGAGTTGGAAAAGAAGCTGTGCCTTTTGAAGTGGTCCAACTAAGTAAAGACGAGAGATGAACAAAGGTTCCACGAAACACAAGAGTGGCCAGTAAGGTTTAGGAAAAAAAAAAAACTGTAGAAATATGTGCCAGATTGGAAAATATGAGATGAGGATTTTAGACTTGGACAACCTGGCTCTGCTAGTTTCTAACTGTATGGCTTTGGACAAGTTCTGAGCCTTTGTTCCCTGGATACAAAATGGAAATAATAACGCTCACTTCCCAGGGCAGTCAGGCCGGGAAAGAAAGAGAACATCACTAAACAGCTTGGTGCATAATTGACATCCAATAAACATTAATTATTATGACAGCAGGAATATAAGATGACTCCCAAGTTAGTGTCTCAGGTAATGGGCGTTGTCCTCTCAGTCAGAAAATTTGGGAGATGTGAGGGCTTAGGAAACACCGATGTAAATGCGTTTGGAGCTGAAAGGCCACACCAGAGCTACTGACTCAGGGGTGACAGTTAAAGCCAAGGGAGTAGATGAACATGCTCAAGGAAGGTGGAGAATAATTATTACAGCAGGGAATATCAGCTTCACTGGAAGCCATGAGGATGCCATAGAGAAAGAGCATTTGGTGCTTTCAAGGCAACCAGCAAAGGCCAGCTTCTTTCACACAGGATTGACTGTCAGAGACCATTAACTGATATGCTAAGTGGCATTTGAATTAATTGATTACTTGACAGCTAACAGGCAGGGAAGGGACCCGGAAGAAGAGGCCTTGGAAGGTCTGGGGTCACAGATCTGAGGCAGGCTAGTCAGGCTCTTCCCCTTGGTCTTGCCCACTTTGGGGTACAGATTTTATGTTCCAGTTGCACTAGCCCTAGGCAACCCCTCTCCCCATGCTAACATTTCTCATTCTGTGTCACTTGGGCTATTTGTGCATAGAATGGCCTCTTCCTACCACTGACCTTTCTCCTTCTGTTCCTCCTCACCCTTGTACCTTGCCTAAGCTTCAAAAGCCTTTCAGGTTTTTTCTGACAAAGTTCCTCTCTCCACCCCTCCTGTCTCCCCCCCTCCCCTCTCCCATGATGGTTAAGTGTTCCTCCCTATTCCCCAACACCTGCATCTGGAAGGTATACCTGTGTTTGAATATCCTCTGGTTTCCCAAGGCAGAACCTAGAACTACCTGTGTCTGCAAACCTCTGGTCAGGTGGGGCTAGTGACTTCATTTCTGCCCCTAGCCTACTTCAATCCCAGCCAATCAAACAGTTCTCAATTACTTAAGCAACAAGTAGAGTGTCCTCATGACACTTCAGGACCTCCATGGTGGGGCAGGAACAGGTGGCTCAGGGATAGCCTTGGTGGACTCAGGGCAGTGACCTGACCCAGACAACGTAAGAAAAGGAGACAGATGTATAAATTATTCCCTGTGAAAGCCCTGCTGCCACAAGAGCCACATCTGTCTGGAGCCAGAGAAGGATGAGTGCTTTAGTTTATGTTTTAGGATGAGAAGAGGCTTGAGGTCAAAGGACAAGCATGTGTGGAAGGGAAGGGAATGGGGTGGAAATCTTTGAAAAAAGTGAAGTCTTCAGAGGGCATGGTGAAACATTAACACCAGTTACTGTTGGAGTCCCAGGCTTCTTGGGCTGCTGAGTTGGCAGGGCCCACCAAGGAGTCACTGCTGTCTGGTCACAGGTGCAGCTGTGGACTTGACACTGCTGGCCAACCTGCGCATCACCGACCCCCAGCGTTTCTTCCTGACTTGTGTGTCTGGAGAGACAGGGGCAGGGAGGGGCTCTAACGCCCCGGGCCCACCCCTGCTGCTAGAGAAGGATGACCGCATCGTGCGTACCTTCCCGCCGGGGCAGCCCCTGTACCTGGCACACAATGCCTCACACCAGGTCACTCTGCGTGGCTTCTCCAAGCCCTCGGATTTGGTAGGCGTCTTCTCCTGCGTGGGTGGGGCCAACACCCGGCGCACTCGAGTCCTCTATGTGCACAACAGTCCTGGGGGTGAGTCTGGCCTGCCAGGAGGTGGAATGATAGATGATGGGCTGCTGTCCTGGATCTCTGACTTTGCCTTTTATCCACAGCCCATCTGTTTCCAGACAAGGTCACACACACAGTGAACAAGGGTGACACAGCTGTGCTTTCTGCACATGTGCACAAGGAGAAACAGACTGATGTGATATGGAAGAACAATGGTGAGGGGAATTTGGTTGGATAGGTAGACCCATGGTTCTGACACCCCAGGACCTCCATTGCTCTCCATATACTCAGCCCATCACTCTGATACACCTGTTATCCTTCTGGCCAACCTCGAAGGACCCTCCCCCAACCCCCATGGGATGCACCCAACCCCATCATCTCTAGCTCTGAGCCACCCACCTACTCTACTAAGAGACCAGGGGCCTGTGGCCAGCTCCCTCTTAAGTGCTGTGTTAAGCCCTCATCTTTGACCCTCCCGTGGGAGTTAGCAGGTGTTGTCACCTGATCTACCTAAGAAGAACAGCAGTCCCCATGGGAAAGAAGACAGCTGTGCTGGGCACAGGCCAAGGGAAATCTAACCTCTCTCAACTAAAGACTTACCCAACTCAGATCCTTGATTCCTGGGCAGACATGTGCTCGAGTCCACACAGATATGTGGTCTCAGCCCTGTCCCTGCCCAACACCCTGTCCTTTCCCACTCCATTGAAGCACTCTTTTTTCCCCCCGAGTAGCCCCCAAAATGCCTGCCTCAGCCCCACAATCTGCTGGCTGGCTCTTGGATGCGTGGTTCCTAAGGGAGAAGATCCTTTTCCTTGGGCAGAAAGCTTTGAGCCAACAGGAGATGCAGAAGCGGGCAGGGAGGCCTGAGTCTTTACAGTTTGGAGTTCTGAGAAAAGACAAGAACCAACTGGGCAGGGGTTGAACACTTGACTGACAATGTGGGTCCTACATGAAGAGGCTGAGAGAGAGAGGCAGGAGAGCCAGACAGAGAAAAGAAGGGCATTCTAGGAGAGAGGGCTGACAGGAGCAAAGGCAGGAGGGTCTGAAATACCAGATGTTTCTAGAAGGCAAACAAGCACTTAGGAATTCAAGAATGTTAGGGATCAGACAGGGTGTGGTGGGGTATAGGGCCGGAGGACTGATCAGGGACCAAACTGCTGAAAACAACTGCCAAGGAACTGGTTTTCATCCCGGTGCAATGGACAGCTTTGAGTGCCTACAAGAGTAATGGGGTACAGAAAAGTAATGGGGTACAGAAAAGTCTATTGTAAAAGCATCCCACTGGCTGTCAGTGGAGGATGGGCAGATAGCACCAGCGTGGAAGCAGAGAGCTCCCGTAAAAGGCATGAGAAAAAGGCTGGGTTGTGAAGTGAAGAGGAGACACTTGACTTACTGGGATACTCAGAGAGGATGTTCTGCTTGCTGGCTTGGATGCTAGTATCCGGTGGGAGCTTTTCCCAGCTCTGACCACTGTGCCACGTTGGTGTGACCAGGGCAGAGAGAGGTAGCAGCAGGCTGTTCATGTGGTTCTGAGGGCCTGGAACTGATTGTGTCCCCCCCAGGATCCTACTTCCATACCCTAGACTGGCACGAGGCCCATGATGGGCGGTTTCAACTGCAGCTCCAAAATGTACAGCCACCATCGAGCGGCATCTACAGTGCTACCTACCTAGAAGCCAGCCCCCTGGGCAGTGCCTTCTTTCGGCTCATCGTGCGAGGTGAGGAGCAGAAGGCAGAGGCCATAGTTGGCGTGGGTAGCTGTGAATCCTATGTGCACTTCCTTTGGGTCTCAGGTGTCCATGAGGGCCCCAGAGATGCCCTAGTCCTCAGCAGCTGTGGACAGGTGGGTGAAGGTCAGCTGCTAAAAACATTTTCCTCCAGGGTGTGGGGCCGGACGCTGGGGACCAGGGTGTGCCAAGGATTGTCCAGGCTGCCTGCATGGAGGTGTCTGTCATGACCATGATGGTGAATGTGTGTGCCCCCCCAGGATTCACTGGTACCCGCTGTGAGCAGGGTAAGTAGGACCTAGGCAGGAGAGGGTACCTGATTGGGAGAGGGTTCTGAAACTGTGGGGATGAAGCTTAGCATATGTATGAGGCCCAATAGAGTCTGTATACCACACAGCTTATTTTCAGCTTGCAGAGAGGGTCGTTTCGGGCAGAGCTGCCAGGAACAGTGCCCAGGCAAAGCAGGCTGTCGGGGTCTTACCTTCTGCCTCCCAGATCCCTACGGCTGTTCCTGTGGATCTGGCTGGAGGGGAAGCCAGTGTCAGGAAGGTATGGACTAAGCTACCTCCTGTGGCCATAAGTCTGCCAGACTCTTTACTCTGACCCTGACCTGAATACCAAACCCTCCCATCCCTTGACCAGTGCCCCACCACCAGCACACCAGCCTGCTGGATAGCTTGTGCCCCATCTGTACCATTCTGGGGCCACTTTGTAACCATACCTCTTTTATTCCTAGCATGTGCCCCTGGTCATTTTGGGGCTGATTGTCGCCTCCAGTGTCAGTGTCAAAATGGTGGCACTTGTGACCGGTTCAGCGGCTGTGTCTGCCCCTCTGGGTGGCATGGAGTACACTGTGAGAAGTCAGGTATTTGTCACTGAGACCCCCTATTTCATAGAGTGCAACCCTCTGCCCTTCCTTTCATTGGTGATGCCCAAGTTCTTTCCTCAGGGAGTTCAGAGTAGTGGGTATTCTCACCATCAGGCACCCACATATTGTGAAGGCTGGCAGCCAAGGGTGCACAGGGTCTAGAGGAGACCCTGACCAGTGTGAAAGTCTTCTGAGAGGAGTCAAGATCTGAAATTGAATGTGAAAGACACAAGATAGATGATTGGGGAAGGATATGGAGAAAGTCCAGGGGCTTGAGACCTTCTTGTGTACTGGGACAATAAAGTAGGGGGCGAGGGAGGGTGGTCAGAAGGGGTCAAATGATGGGACCTTTGAATATAGGCCAAAGGTTGCTACTTAAATGTGCAGAGCTGAATAGAAATTGCTGAAGGGTGTGTGATGGTCAGACTTGTATTTGAAGAAGAACCTCAAATACAAGTGGAGTGGAGTACAGAAGCCAAGGGCTCAAAATGAAGGAGTTGACACGCATAATGGCTCACACCTATAATCTTAGCACTCAGAAGGCTGAGACAAGAGAATTGTCTGGAGTTCAAGGCCAGCCTCTGCTACAAAGTGAGTTTCAGGCCAGCCGAGGTTACAGCATGAGAAAATGACAGAGAGAGAGAGAGAGAGAGAGAGAGAGAGAGAGAGAGAGAGAGAGAGAGAGAGAATATTCAGTTAAATTCAACCTGAGCTATTTGGCTGTTTGGGCTGGAAGCGTTTGAGGAGTCTGACCCTGGGTCTTAGAACATCCTAAGAAATGTGATGGGAGAGATGGAAGAGATGTGGGCATCCAGGGCCTGAAAGAACCATGCAGGACCTTGCTGATTTCAGTTTCAAGTGGAAGGACAGACAGTGGGACCTTCACTGAGACACAGAGCACAGAACAGGGAGCATTTTAGTGGTCACATGACTGACCCAGGATTGTTCAGGACTGTTCCCCACTCCCCTCTCTCTGTAGACCGGATCCCCCAGATCCTCAATGTGGCCTCGGAGCTGGAGTTTAACGTAGGGACAATGCCCCGGATCAACTGTGCAGCTGCGGGGAATCCCTTCCCAGTACGAGGCAGCATGGAGCTCCGAAAGCCAGATGGCACCATGCTCCAGGTCAGCCATAGTCGCTCCAACCTACTATCTGCTCCCCTATCTCATCAACTTGATGGTTCATTCCTTAGTCCCTAGTCCCCTCAGAACTTGGGGCAGACCATGGCTCTGCCCACTGGCCTGGCCATGACCTAAATAGGGAGACTGACTGGTGAGGGGATGTCAGAGGGTCTGTGTTCCTACAATAGCCAGTACTGATTCACATCTGCTCATAGAGCATACACTGCCTGTTCACTGTCTCCTTCTCTTGTCTCTCTTAGTCTACCAAGGCCATTGTGGAGCCAGACAGGACCACAGCTGAGTTTGAGGTTCCCCCTTTGATTCTTGGGGACAGCGGGTTCTGGGAATGCCGTGTGTCTACGTCTGGTGGCCAAGATAGCCAGCGCTTCAAAGTCAATGTCAAAGGTTAGTGATGCTCTAAGGCTTTGGGGGATGGATGGTACTCAGAGTAGGCACTACTGGATGCTGCTCAGGCTGGTGATCCTAACAGGAAAGGCAAGGGCATTGAAGGGCAAAGCTTAGCCCCAAGAAAAGAAGGAGGCTGATGGCCAACCATTGTCGAAGCTGGAACACAGCTTGGTCCCACCTGGAAAAGACATCCTATGGTTCAGAAACTGGAGACATCCTCCAGCCTCACCCTGCATCAGGAACAGTGGGAAGGCAAACCTGTCTGGCTCCTCAAAAGGGACATGTACCCAGGAGTCTGTTGGGTGAATGAGAGAACTGCAGAGCACAGAGCACCGTCCCCATGGACTAGGCATCTTTTCATGTCACCACTATAAGCGTGGGCAGCCCAGCACCTCAGGCTTCTGCTTCTGCTTCTGTATGGTCTCTTTTTGTCTCTCTTCTCCCTCTCTTCTCCTCTTCTCTCCCTCCCTCTCCTCTTTTTCATTAATATGTTCTGCTTTCCAATCTCTCACCATCTCTAGCCTACTATCCCATTATCCACCTTTATTCCTCATCCTTTTATTAGACCTTTGGACCCAGACCTCCACTCAATGAGCTCTCTACAAGTTCTGTCACCTTAAGCAAGTTATGGAACTTCAGTTTCTCACTGTGTAAAAGGAGGGTATTAGTGCCCATGAGGCCAGGCTGCTAGGAAGACTAACATTTAAATAGTTACCACAATGGCTGACAGGAGGTACACTCAACATAGAGGACAAGTTGTTATTTACAAAAACATCTAATGCCAAGATGCCAACCCTTCTCTGGCAGTACCATGTGTGTTCTACAGTCAGGACCCCTCTCCTGATGCCAGCCCTGCATAGTGGACCTCCATGAGGCAGGGCATCTTCTGTGAAGATCTGGTTCCCATGTGGAAGTTGATGCTCATTATATACTACCCACTTCTCCCAGACCCTGATCCCCTGCATGAGCCACACACCCTGAAGACTCCCTTAGGAAACAAAGTGGTTCTACCCACAGATCTGTACCTGCCCCTGACAAACTGTTATCATCTGACACTTCTTCACCTTCCCACCCTGCATCTTCCACACCCCTCAGCTTCCCTCCATCCCCTTCCCTCTGACCTTTCTCCTTTATGCTTTCCAGGAAAGTCAGTCTGGTCTTTTTTGGAAGAAGCCAAGGAAGCTGATTGGTCATTAATGCAAATGATCTTGAGGCCGGGATGGGGGTGACGACTGCAGAGGAATCCAAGCAGACACACAAATATTATTTTAGGGTAGAACCGATTGATTTGGGGTAGCCTGGTAAGATAGACCTAGTTCAAATTCTCCTAGCTGTGTGTCCTTAGGCAAGTTGTTCCATGTCTCTGAGCCTCAATTTCTTCATTCATGACCCAAGGGCCACCAAAATTATCGGCTATGCCTAGGAAGCATCAAGTGTGGAGTGGGTGCCTCGTCACCCAGGGCATTTTATCTTTAAGAACAAAACAAAACCAAGCAGATTAGTGAATGATGAAAGGAGATGGGCATGTGATGCCTAGGTGGTCCCCTGCCTTGGGTTCCAGCTTCACTCTCTACCCGACATTGCAAGAACAAAGAGCTGCCTCCCAACCTCTGTCTGGCCACATCACCCTCTCGCCTAGCATCTATTGAGATACCTGTCTTTATGGCCAAGTCCCTGTGTCCCAAAATATCCAGAGACCAAAACTGCCTTCCCTGAACCATGGCCATCCCAATCATCTGTTGAACTTGCTCCTCCTCTTATCAGACTAGATAATCTCCATATCAGAACTAAGATCTGGAGGTGTCCACTGTCCAGGTCCCCATTGCTCCCCTCTTCACGGACCCCGACTCACTCCAGTTTTTTTGGCAGTACCCCCAGTGCCTCTGACTGCTCCTCGGCTCCTAGCCAAGCACAGCCGTCAGCTTGTGGTCTCCCCATTGGTCTCCTTTGATGGGGATGGACCCATCTCCTCTGTCCGCCTGCACTACCGACCCCAGGACAGCACGATTGCCTGGTCTGCCATTGTAGGTGAGTGGGGACAGTTAGGGGCTAGAGTGTTGTGTCATAGTGAGGGGATAGGTGGAAACAGAAAGGAGGGAGGAGATGGTACAAAAAGAAGAGGGAGCTAAGGGGGAATGGTGGCATCAGGACATGTTTGGGACCAAGCAATGTGTGTGGCACACCTCACCCCCAGTGGATCCCAGTGAGAATGTGACATTAATGAACCTGAAGCCAAAGACAGGATACAGTGTTCGTGTGCAGCTGAGCCGGCCAGGAGAAGGAGGAGAGGGAGCCTGGGGGCCTTCTACCCTCATGACTACTGACTGCCCTGGTGAGAAGCCAAGATATATCTCTTCCTGTTCCCCCAGGGTTTACTGCCATGTCCACTCAGAATATGTCTTGGGCCGCCCCCAACGGCCCCTGCCTTTCCCGCTGGAGATTATTGTCCCACTTAGTCCCAAGCACTGGTTGGATGATTCTGACCCCTCCTGACCCCTGGCCACAGAGCCTTCGCTGCAGCCATGGCTGGAAGGTTGGCATGTGGAGGGTCCTGACAGGCTACGAGTGAGCTGGTCCCTACCCTTGATGCCACTGTCTGGTGATGGTTTCCTGCTGCGCCTGTGGGATGGGGCCCGGGGACAGGAGAGGCGGGAGAACATCTCATCCCCCCAGGCCCGCACTGCCCTCCTGACTGGACTCACGCCTGGCACCCACTACCAGCTGGATGTGCGGCTTTATCACTGCACCCTCCTGGGCCCTGCCTCACCCCCTGCACATGTGCTTCTGCCCCCCAGCGGTAAGCCCCCTGTGGAGGTGATGGGCTAGGGACAAAGGGAGGTTACAAGAAACTGGGTGGACATGGAGAGAACCCAGTATGCATGGGGAAGATAATAGATGCTACAACGACACAGGTCACAAGGAGTATGTGGGGTGGGGACATATGAGGAGATTATGACTCATGCGAGGGACAAGGCCATGGGAGGCTTGGGGAGGAGCATAAGCCACTGAGGACATGGAGAGGATTTGGGATGCAAGGTGACCAAGGGAAGAAGCAGCTTGGAGGTGGAGATGAGTCCAGCCAGGGGGAAGGGGGGGGAAAGGTAGCCTGTGGCTCCTGTGCTGGGATCTACAAAGCAGAGTACACACTAGAGGGACTGTGAATGACGCTCAGCTGTATAACCCCATCCAATCCATCCCTTCCTCCCCCTCCCATCTCCCCAGGGCCTACAGCTCCCCGGCACCTCCACGCCCAGGCCCTCTCAGACTCTGAGATCCAGCTGACCTGGCAGCATCCCGAGGCTCCATTTGGGCCTATATCCAAGTACGTTGTGGAGATTCAGGTGGCCGGGGGCTCAGGAGACCCACAGTGGATCGATGTAGAAAGGCCTGAGGAGACAAGCACCATCATCCGTGGCCTCAACGCCAGCACACGTTACTTCTTCCGTGTGCGGGCCAGTGTGCAGGGTCTCGGCGACTGGAGCAGGGCGGTAGAAGAGACCACTCTGGGCAATGGTGAGAGAAGGGGGCCTGAAGGACCCCTAGGTCCCCAGGGCGTACTGCACCTTACCCCCAATCTTGGAGCTAAGGCGTCACAAGCCTCCTTAACAAGTGATACAAGCCGGACTTTCTTACCTTGGGATTCTAGTTGCTTCCCCAACCCCTGAACTCTAGTCACCGGTAAAGCCTCCCCATAGCGTGGTACCAGGAGGTCCAACTTCCCTCTGTGAGATCCCATGGTGGCCTCTGGGTTCCCTGACCCAGGCCATCTCCAGAGTCTGTCCCTCACCGTGTCTAGGGCTGCAGAGTGAAGGCCCAGTCCAAGAGAGCCGGGCGGCTGAAGAGGGTCTGGATCAGCAGTTGGTCCTGGCTGTGGTGGGCTCCGTCTCTGCCACCTGCCTCACCATCCTGGCTGCCCTATTAGCCCTGGTGTGTATCCGAAGAAGCTGCCTACATCGGAGGCGCACTTTTACCTACCAGTCAGGATCGGTCAGTGTCCTGTATCCACTGGGTACATGGTCCTGTCTGTTGTGTGTGTTTGTACCCACACACATGGGTACATGGTCCTGTCTGTTGTGTATGTTTGTACCCACACACATGGGTACATGTCTGCTCATGCCACAAGTTTAAAGCTACATTAAGTGACCTTCTAGGGTACAAAATAGGACTTTTTTTTTTTTAAAGCTGACCTCAGCTCTTGAGCCCATTCGTATCAATGGTTGCATAATTAGCATTCTCAGTTAAAAAGAACTCAGTTCATCCATTTTTTTTTTAACCAGGTCTCATTCCAGACTTGGATGGTACCTCTTCACTTAGCCAACCCCTGGGGGTACTGTCAGCCTGGATCACATGGCAGTATCCTGGAGGGGCAACGAGGGCCCACACTGACCTCTGCCCTCACAGGCCCTCCCCTTACCTGGGAGCCAGCCTTTATCTGCATACATCTGTGGTTGGCTGTGAACTCCCAGCCCAGCCTCCACTGTTTTATTCTTTCTTTCGTTTTTCAGTCAGGGTCTCTCTAGGTAGACCAGGCTGGCCTCGAACTCACAAAGATGGTCTGCCTCTGCCTCCCAGGTACTGGGATTAAAGGTGTGCACCACCATACCCAACCCAGCCTACATTCTTAAAAGCCCCAGGGCCTCCTTTGGGAAACTGTTCACCTGTGTTTACCTGCTCCCCTCAAAGCAGTGTGTGGCTACACACCCCTCACATAACCAGCCTTTGACCTTCCATAAGTATGTAAGGCCTGCCAGCCTCATCTGTACTCCCACAGGAGAGAGGCTCCCTCTTCCAACTTCTGGGTTTGTTTGTTTGCCCTCTTACAGGCCATGCCCTCTGGCCCTCAGGCCTAGACAAACAAGGGATGGAGGAAGGGTACCATACCTCTTCAGGAACCGAAACCCACCCTATCTTGTCATGTCCACCCACCCCGTTGGTCCTGTCTCCTCCGAGAACTTCCCACTGTTGTCACTTAGAATCAGAACTCTGGTCTTGTACCTTTCTTGCTATTTAGAGCCATTTAAAAGAAGTTCAGAGCATCAGCAAAAATGACAGAAAGAAAAGAAAGGAAGAAACACCACCGCTCTCTCTCTTTTAAGGCCCAACTCTTGTATAGAAAGTCCAGTGATCAAGGCCGGTGTCTGCTGTGCCTTTGAAATCCCATCCAGAGTCCAGAGACTCAACTGGCTTCTTTATCTGAGCTATGTTGACCTTGCTTCTGAGGTCAGCGCACACAGAAAGCCATTGCTGCCATGGGAGGTGGGGAGGGGGTAAGGCGGCCAGACGCTGAGTCAAGGCAGTGAGAACGCAGCCTTTAAATGTCAACATAGATGTCAGCACACAGCTATTCATGCTCGTGTGTGTCCCACAGTGGCACAGCCGGGCATCCCATGTCTGTATGCGTGTGTCGCTGTACTGGTACACCTTCATGCCCTCGAGTGCGAGTGCATGGGTGCGTGCATGGGTGCGTGCGTGTATGCGTGTGCGTGTGTGTGTGCATCTCCGAATGGATGCACCTGGGTACGATGCTTCATATGAATCCATGTGACCTGTGTCCCCAGCACTTACATCAAGCTGGTCATCAGTTCACTTAGGAAGTTCACTGCATGATGTGTCTGGACCTTCTTTGGGTTCTCACATGGCCACTCCTTACTCCTGCTTGGTTGCTGCCATTTCCTGTCCTTGACCCTGCCGGTCTAGCCCTACTCAGTAGAGAGAGCTGGACAGCAAACTCCTCTTTGCTGTCCTTGAGTCCTGGCCTGGGATTAGAACTGTGTCTAGACACCAAGTAGAGGGGCAGGGATCGTCCCTGCTTCTGCTACTGTGAAGAAGAATATCAGTCCACTTGCTGCCAACAGCTCAGGGCTTAGCATGTAACAGACACTAAGAAAATCACCCATGGCAACATAAGTGAAAGAATAAATAAACCCTCGCTGTGGGGTTTGCACAGTAATGTGAAGCTTAGCTTTTCCCATCACATGTCATTTCAATTCTCTGCTTAAATATTGGAATATTTTTGGTCCGTTGACTTATCCATGATTTGGCAACTTACCCATGAGCCCTGGTTTCACCTTGCAGCAAACCCCATGCCCTGGACTCTCAGGCTGCTGCCTCTGCATTTGTTTTCTTAGACACCTGTCCACCTGAAACACCTGTAGCTATCACCTGTGATTCTGTGCAATGTCTGTCTCTGCAGGTGCAGCCCAGGCTAACCACTTGGTGTCCTCTGACTGGCTCTGTCCATCTTGTCTAACCACCAGACTCTCTCTCTCTCTCTCTCTCTCTCTCTCTCTCTCTCTCTGCCCCTCTGCTCCAACATTTGCCCCCACATCCCTTGTGTGGACTGGCTGCTAATTCATCCCATCCCATGAAGGGTGAAGAGACAATCCTGCAGTTCAGCTCAGGGACCTTGACATTGACCCGGCGGCCAAAGCCACAGCCTGAGCCCCTGAGTTACCCTGTGCTGGAGTGGGAGGACATCACCTTTGAGGACCTCATTGGAGAAGGGAACTTCGGCCAAGTGATCCGGGCCATGATCAAGAAGGACGGGCTCAAGATGAATGCAGCCATCAAGATGCTAAAAGGTCCTTGGCCGTGACCCCAGACCCCAGCTTCTTGTTCTCCCTTTATCCCACAAACACCGGGCCTTACCTAGCTCCCACCAGCAACTGACCCCTCCCAGTTATCCATGGCAAAAGTTGAAACTGGCTTCTTAACACAGAGTACGCTTCTGAAAATGACCATCGAGACTTTGCAGGCGAGCTAGAAGTTCTATGCAAGCTAGGACATCACCCCAATATTATCAACCTCTTGGGGGCCTGTGAGAACCGAGGTAAGCCCCAAGTTCATTTCCTATTCCTTCCGGACCTCTGTCATCAGCTATTAAATGTACACCTAAGTGGCTTGTGAGGATCCCCAGGTCTCATGCTCTTTACAGGATTCTCCGCATGCCACAGCCTGTCTCTTACCATTGGGTACTGTTCATGACAACACACAGCCTGCATCTAAACCATCTCCATGTGTCTCCTTACCTCTCAGGTTACTTGTATATTGCTATCGAGTATGCCCCCTACGGAAACCTGCTAGATTTCCTGAGAAAGAGCAGGGTCCTGGAAACTGATCCAGCATTTGCTCGAGAGCACGGAACGGCCTCCACCCTCAGCTCCCGGCAGCTGCTGCGCTTTGCCAGCGATGCAGCCAACGGCATGCAGTACCTGAGTGAGAAGCAGGTATGTGTGAGTGAGGCAGGAGAGGGGAGGCCACTGCACAGATCTGGTCAGGTGGCCAGTCAGCAGGCTCTAAATGGGTATGGGAGGTGTGAATCATGCATGAGAAGGAAGGTTACAACCATAGGTTAGGGCCCTGGCTACCAAGTGACTGTAAATGCCACAAGGAGGGAGGAGAGGACAGGAGGCAGATGGAGAGGTGGTGTTTGATCTGAAGTCCCTGAGGGACATCCTGGGTGGAGTTGTAGAATGGGCAAGTTGTAGATACCAAACTAGCACTCAAGAGACAGGGCCTGGTCTGGAGACAGTGACTCCAGCATCCATCAGGGAGGACATGGAGAGCCACCAAAGAGGGTACGCTGGGAACGTGAATGAGTTGAGGGAGGGGACAGCTTCCAGAGGGGGCACTCCAGCCTGAACAAAGGCATTTTACAGGCAGCAAATTTTTTGAGTCTTTGGAGGGAGAAGGGGATCAGAGAGAAGCTGATGAACAGACGTGTCTGAGGAGGGTGAAGGGCTAAGGGGAGGACCTGGAACATGGAAGTCACTTACAGACTTTCATCAATGAGGGGGAAGGGACAAGACAGCGGAGGAAATGAGACAGAGGGTATTGAAAGAGGAATGGCACCAGATGCCCGTGATTCCAGTTCTTGGGGGATAGAAGATCAAGAGTTCAAGGCCAACCTGGGCTCCATAATAAGTACCAGACCAGCCAAGACCACATAACAAGACTTTCTTTCAAAGGATGAGGGGAAGGATGGAAGAAGAGGAAAAGAAGAAAAGGAGAGGGAGAGGAAGGAGGAGAAGGAGGCAGCCAGTTGATCACCCCCGTCCCAGATAGAGGAATACTATCTGAACTTGATTGTGTTCCAAGTCAGGGGAAAGACTGGGCGAGAGCCAGTACTGACTCTTCCCAGACCCTTGTCAGCTGATCCACTGTTGAGGCATATGTGCGTGGGAAGACGAAGGGGCTCCTACTGGCCTCATGCTCCAGGGCCCCTCACCCCTCTCTTCCCTGACTTCTGACATTGCCTGCAGTTCATTCACAGGGACCTGGCTGCCCGAAATGTGCTGGTAGGAGAGAACCTGGCCTCCAAGATCGCAGACTTTGGCCTTTCTCGGGGGGAAGAGGTGTACGTGAAGAAAACAATGGCAAGTCTCATCCAGCCTTCTCCACTTAGGGCCATCCCCAAACCTGCCCCTCAAACTCCTCAAAAAGCCCTTTCTTCCATCCTGGCCCTCTGACCCTTTCCTTCACAGGGCCGTCTCCCTGTGCGTTGGATGGCCATTGAGTCCCTCAACTACAGTGTCTACACCACCAAGAGTGACGTGTGAGTATGGGGAGTGGGGGGAAGAGGCAGAGCGCTCACCCCCACCCCCAGGACACTCAGGCTTAGCCCAGATGCACCTCAGCGATGTCTTGGGCTATCCAAGGCACAATTCGGGTATCAACAGGTAGACTCCAGGTGTGCGACAGTGTGTCCTGAGAATACTTTGGAAGGTTCTGGCATCCTTGAGGGGAGCTGGAGGGCTGCCTGGAAGGATTTTGATCTTGTCAGTCACTTCAGTGGTAGGATTGGGGTAGGAAGTGTTTAGGATTTTCTTCGTGTAAGAGATCAAGGGATTCCTCGATGAGATCTGGAAAAGACTGGGTAGTCACTAGGGTAGCAAGAAAGAACACTCAAGGAGCATGCCCACCTTCCTATCTGAAGGGTTAGGTCACAGCCTAACCTGAGGCTCTTACCAGTACATGACCCTTCAAATCCCTCTGTGCTACATAAACAGCACGCTCGCGCGCACACACACACTCACACACACACCATGACAGTCTTAGCATACTCTCTGGGTTAGTCCACCTTAGTCAGCCTTGACTCCCGAGCTGCTCTGTTCCTGCCCAGAGCCATTTGAACTGACCTGATCTCACTGACTGCCCCTCTGACCACCACCTACTTCTTGCTTCTGCCCTAAGACTCAGAGTCCTCCTCTACTCTAGACCTTCCTGCCCTGGCCTTAGGGTTTGACATACACCTGCACAGAGCCTCTTTTGTGTGCAAGATACACAGGAGAGCTTTAAAGCCAGGATTTGGATCCCTGCTCTTAGCTGTGTGACACGGGCACAAAAGCTAACCTTTCAGACCTCAGTGTTTTCATCTGTAAAATGGGAGTGGCTGCACAGCCCAGGTGGAGATTAAACTATGTGTCTCCCATAAAGTAACTAAGTGCATCCTTCTCATTTCAGCTGGTCCTTTGGGGTCCTCCTCTGGGAGATAGTGAGCCTTGGTAAGCCCACACCCAGTTCTCCAGAGCTCCCCACCTTACTGCGGGGCCCTTACTGTGTGGACTGAGGGAGCCTTGTTCCCTCTGCAGGAGGCACGCCCTACTGTGGCATGACCTGCGCTGAGCTCTATGAGAAGCTGCCTCAGGGCTATCGCATGGAGCAACCTCGAAACTGTGACGACGAAGTGTGAGTTCACTTCCCCTTGAGCTGTGGGAACTCAACCCTGAGATGAGCAGCCTTGGGTTTGAACGTAGGACCTGCCCCCCTGAGCCAACCCCTCACCTTGCAGCTTCCCACTCCCGTCCCACACAGGTACGAGCTGATGAGGCAGTGCTGGCGGGATCGTCCCTATGAGCGTCCCCCCTTTGCCCAGATCGCACTACAGCTGGGCCGAATGCTGGAAGCCAGAAAGGTAAGAGGCTGGGCAAGGCAGGGGTGGGCACCTCCTAGCTCATCTCACAGATGCCGTATATGAGGCCACTGTGTCTCCCACCCTCACCAGGCTGTTAACCCAAACTCAGCTGTAAACCACAGCTGGGGTGGACTTAGGATTCAGCCGGTGCTGAGTTTAGACACTAGGTCCATATATACTCTCCAGGACTGGGTTTTTTTGTTTTTGTTTGTTTTTTGTTTTTTGTTTTTTTTTTTTTGAGACAGGGTTTTTCTGTGTAGCACTGGCTGTCCTGGGCTCATTTTTTTAACCAGGTCAGCCTCGAACTCATAGAGATCCGCCTCCCTCTGCCTCCTGAGTCCTGGGATTAAAGACGTACACCACCATTACAAACAGTTTTGAACTGCCATGTGGGTGCTGGGATTTGAACCTGGGTCTTTTGGAAGAGCACCCAGTGCTCTTAACTGCTGAGCCATCTCTCCAGAGAGATGTTATTGTCAATGGTAAATCCTTCCCCTAAATTCCAGACTGCTTATTTGTCTTCCTCCAAGCCATCAATCCATTCTCCCCTGGGACCCCTCTCCTCACCTGGTTGAGAGCCAGAGAAAAGGCACGAATGGTCACCCAAGATGGAGGAGTGGGTAAATGAATGATATGGGAGGGCTGAATAAATAAGCAGAATTAGTGACACGATAATTGTATAAATAAACATAACATAAAATATAACTAGTTGCCGGGCGGTGGTGGCGCACGCCTTTAATCCCAGCACTTGGGAGGCAGAGGCAGGCGGATCTCTGTGAGTTCGAGGCCAGCCTGGTCTACAAAAGTGAGACCAGGACAGCCAGAGCTGTTACACAGAGAAACCCTGTCTCGAAAAACCAAAAAAAAATATATATATATATAACTAGCACTTGGGAGGCAGAGGCAGGCGGATCTCTATATATATATAACTAAATCAGGCCAGGCATGGTGGCACATGCCTTTAATCTCAGCACTTGGGAGGCGGAGACAGAGGAATCTCTGTGAGTTCAATGCCAGCCTGGGCTACAAAGCGAGTCCAGGACAGGTAGGGATACACAGAGAAACCCTGTCTTGAAAAATAAAATCAAACAAACAAACAAAAAACTGAATCATCTAATCATGAGAATAGATGAATTATCAAATAAAAATGAAAGAAGAAATATAGCAAAATGTGGAAATATGAAAACAGTTTTCTTAGGTTGGTGGTAGTGGCACACATCTTTAATCCCAGCACTGGAGAGGCAGATCTCTGTGAGTCTGAGGCCAGCCTGGTTTACAGAGCTAATTCCAGGACAGCCAAGGATACACAAAGAAACCCTGTCTTGAAAAGAAAAAGAAAGAGAGAGAGAAAACAGTATTCTGATGAATTAATTAAATAGTTATTTTAAGAAGGAAGGAAGCTAGGCATCTGTGACGTACACCTATAACCCCAGCTCTTTATATATTTGGTTGTGAGCCTAGCCTTTAACGGCTGAGCCATCTCTCCAGCCCATACCCCAGCTCTTTAAAGATGAAGTCAGGGCTAAGTTCAAAGCTAGCCAGGGCTTCATAGGCAGCCGGGAATGGTGGCGCACGCCTTTAATCCCAGGCAGAGGCAGGAGGATCTCTGTGAGTTCCAGGCCAGCCTGGTCTACACAGTGACACCTTGTCTAAAAAACAAAACAAACATGGGATGCAGGTAGCTCAGGTGCTAGAGTGCTTGTTTATCATGTATGAGGCCCTGGGTTTGATCCCCGGGTTCCCATAGGCAGTACATGGTGGCACATACCTGTAATCTCAGCATGGAAGCAGGATTAGAAGTTCAAATTCAAGGTCATCCTTTGTGACAAAGTGAACTCAAGGACTGCCTGGCTTAGAAAGACTGTCCCAAAAAAGAGGGAAGGGAGCTGGGTAATGGTTGTGCACACCTTTAATCCCAGCACTTGGGAGACAGAGGCAGGCAGATCTCTGTGAGTTCGAGGCCAGCCTGGTCTATAAAGAGAGTCCAGGACAGCCAGGGCTAGCTACACAGAGAAACCTTGTCTCGAAAAAAAACAAAATCAACCAACCAAACCAAAACAACAACAACAACAAAAACCAAGGAAGGGAAGGAGGTCATGGGGAACAGAGGGGGAGAGAAGAAGGGAAGGGAAAGAAAAAGGAAGGGTTAAACAGTCATATATACAAATGATTGAATCATCAACCACAGTCTTATGAATAAGGAATAAGTGATTTTTTTTTTTGAGTGTCTCACTATGTAGCCTTGGTTGGCCTGCAGCTTGCTGTGTCAACCAGTCTGGCCTTTAACTCACAGAGGTCTGCCTGCTTTAACTCACAGAGGTCTGCCTGCTTTAACTCACAGAGGTCTGCCTGCTTTAACTCACAGAGGTCTGCCTGCTTTAACTCACAGAGGTCTGCCTTCTTCTGCTCCACTAAAACCTGCTCCTCCCACAGGCCTACGTGAACATGTCGCTGTTTGAGAACTTTACCTACGCGGGCATCGATGCCACCGCCGAGGAGGCCTGAGCTGCTCCCCATCAGAACCTGGCTCTGCTGGCCGGAGCAAACCGCTTCCACCTGTGACTTCAGACCCTTCTAACCTCCGACCCAAGCTGTCTCAAGAAAGCCTTTTAATTTAAAGGCAAAAAGAAAAAAAAATCCAGGAAACATGGCCTGAGGCAAACAAGGATCCCCATTCTTGGCAGCTGCTCTCATAGCTACCCTTCGTATCCTTCCTTCCACATATGTGCTCCCCACTCTGCTTCTCCCCAAACCCAAACTCCACTTCTGATCCTCCACCGAAAGCAGCCTGCATGCTACTACCGCCCTGTTTAGCGACCCCTACTCTCTGCTTGTACTCAGAAGAAATAAATGCAATGAGTAGTTCTACAGGTGTCTACCTTTTACAGATGGTCTGTCAAAGGTGGGAGAGTTAATCCCAAGAGCCAAAACTGGACTTCTGAGGAAATGAAACATTCTCCCACAGCACTGCCTAAGCCCTGCCCTTCGGGCAGAGTGCTAGGTGTTCTGAAGGATCCATTGGCCACATACCCCACGTGTACTACTAGTTCCCACCTCTGTCTCAGTCACATTACAGTTCCCCCTTGGTCTCCTTCCTGCTTGCCAGCCTCCTCACAGCATGTCTCTCTACATCTCTAGGGAGATTCCACAGCCTCAGAGTCTTTGCTCTGCCCAAATACAGTCTGTGCCTGGGCTGCCTGAAGCCCAGCTCAGCTCAAAGCGCCATTCTGACCCATCGATAGTGACCCACTGGATAGTGACTGGACTTGGAGTCTTTGTGCCCCCTCTCACTCTTGGCTTCTAGGCAGCCAGCTTACAGCCAGCTAATTGGCCTAAAAGCAGGGAGGAGGAGGCCCCTCCCAACTTCAGCCAGATGAAGTGGACTGGTGCTGGGGGGGGGGTCCTCTCCTAGTTGAAAGTGAGTCCCATCCCTCAACCCCACCCCCACTCCCTATGATGCGTGGCCTCTGAGTTGCCTTTCCTTTGATTGCTCATGGCTGTCCTCTGATGTCTCTCCCACTGGTTCTTAAGAAACAGATGAGAACCCAGGCGTGGTGGCGCACGCACGCCTTTAATCCCAGCACTGGTGAGGCAGAGGCAGGTGGATCTCTGTGAGTTCAAGGCCAGCCTGGTCTACAAATTGAGTCCAGGACAGCCAAGACTGTTACGGAAGAAAAAAGAAAAAAGAAAAAAAAAAAGGAAACAGATGGATTTTTTTTTTCAATGAATCAGAAGAAAAGCCCCCTATCTTCCTCAAAAAAAAAAAAAAAACCCCAAAAACAAAACCTAACCCTGATATGACGGTGCGGTTAGCAGCACAGATTTTAGAATGGCAGAGCTGGGCTGAAGTGCTTGTGCAGGCCACATAATATCTGCGTGACTTTCCATTTAACATCTCCAAGCTTGTTTTTCTCCTTTGAGAAATGGGGTTGATTATAGATACCTTCTTGTTGCCATTGTTAAATCAGATCTTCTGAAATACTGGCTCTTGTTCGCAGTTAAGGGCTGCCAGCTGATGGTGGAATATACAAAGACAGGAAGATCTATAGTGAACGAGATGAACTGATGGAGCCGTTCAGAGATGAATCAAGAGGAAGAAACTGGTTGGAGTGAATGGGAGCCTATGTAGGATAGATGGAATGTGCTAGAATGAAACGTCAGAACCACATTCCCTGCAGAGATGCGGTCCAAATGTGAGGATTTTAAAAAGCTGTCCTAGGGCTGGAGAGATGGCTCTATGATTAAGGGCATGTACTTGTAGAAAAAGGCTAATTAAATTATTTACTAGTATTTATATTATATTAATTGGTTGGCAGCTGTCAATCCTTAACCTGCCATTATAAATGAATATACACAGACACCGGATGGATTTTAACAAGCCTTGGCCTGAATTGTGCAATCCTAGCCCATCTAAGCTAGCTCATAATTCTATTACCCAAATATAACCCCATATATACATACGTCCCTTTGAACTGCTATTCTCCACGTTATGCTGACGTTCCAGGCCACGTGTAATAATCTTCTTTAATCGACCCCCATCGTGTGTGTCCTCCTACTTCCTGCTCCTGGCTTCTTCTCCCCAAGATGCTCTCTGTCTCAGAAGCCTACACACCTTAGTCCCACCTATCTCTGTCTTTGTCAAATCTCAGGCCTCAGCATTTTATTCAACCAATCAGAGACAATGTAAGTAACAGATAGCAAGCAGGACCAATTAACATTTAAAATGCTTAACACCCCATCACGTACTACTTTTACAAAGGTCTGAATTTGGATCCAACACCCACATCACCATTGCCTATAACTCCATCTCCAGGATCCAACACCCTCTTCTGTCCTTCAGAAGCACCTGTACTCACATGACACATACCCCCCCCACACACACACACATATACTTTTAAAAATAAAATATATCTTTTTTTTTAAGTTGTCCAAGGCTGGGGATGTAGTTCAGTTAACAGAGTACCAGCCTAGCATGCACAAAGCCCTGGGTCCAATTCCCAGCAATATAGAAACTGTGCATTGGATCATAGACCTGCAGTCTCAGGCCCCTGGGCAGGTGGAGGCAGGAGAATCAGCTGTTCAAGGTCATCCTGGCCAGAGGTCAGCCTGAGCATCATTAAAAATATAATTAATTAGCCCTCTGTCAGATGTGGTTGGTGGAAATCTTTTCCCATTCTGTCGGCTGCCATTTTGTCCTATTGACAGTGTCCTTTGCCTTATAGAAGCTTTTCAGTTTCAGGAGGTCCCATGTTGTTCTTAGAGCTTGTGCAACGATCTTTTCGGGAAGCTGTCTCCTGTGACGATATGTTCTAGGCTATTCCCCACTTTCTCTTCTATTAAGTTCAGTGTTTCTGATTTTATGTTGAGGTCTTTGATCCACTTGGACTTGAGTTTTGAGTGAGGTTACCCAGAGCCAGAAAGACAAATATGGCATGTACTCACGTATAAGTGGGCACGTATAAGCTGTTAAGTAAAGGATAGTTATGCACAATGCTCAGACCCAGAGAGGCTAAGTAACAGGAGTGCTCAAGTGAAGATGCAAGGATCTCCCTGGGAAAGAGAATTAGAACGGATTTTTCAGGTGGACTGGGGGCAGGTGGGGGTGAGAACAGAGGGATCCAGCCCCGGATTGGGTGGGAGGGACAGAAGGAGAGACAACTAGAATTGGGGCCCTTTGAGGAGGCAATGTAGAAACCTAGCACAGTGGAAATTTCCTTGAATCTATTAGAGTGACCCTAGCAAAGCCCCCCAGTAGTGAGGGATATGGAGCCCAAACTGGCCATCTTCTATAACAAAGCAAACTCCAAGCAGAGGGGCTGGTGCATCAACCCAGCCACAAAACCTTCTGTCCTCTCTGCAAGATGTGCTGGGGTGATGGTGGCACAGGACTCGTGGGGGTGGCCAACCAATGACTTTTCCAACTTGAGGCTCACACCTGACACTGCCTGTATGACCAGGAACCAGAGGCAGGACAGCCTAGGGACCCAGGATAAAAGCAAGCATGACTGACAAAGAAAAAAAAAGTCGATGAAATGATTCCTAATGATATTTTGCTATATTCACAGGTCCGTAGCAACTGGTGGGAACAGATGCATAGATCCACAGCCAAACCCTAGGTGGAGCCAGGGGAGCCTCACGGAAGAGGGGGAGGAAGGACTGTAGGAGCCAGAGGAGGTCAGGACACTACAAGAACTGGGCCCACAGACTCAACTAAGCGGGGCTCATAGGGGCCCACAGAGACTTAAGCAACAAACACACACCCTGTATGGGTCTGAACTAGGTCCTCTGCATATATCTTATGGTTGTGTAGCTTGGCGTTCCTGTGGAACTCCTAACGGTGGAAGAGGGGGTTGTCTCTGACTTTTTTGCCTGCATTTGGGACCCACATCCTCCTAGCAGGCTGCCTCCTCCAGCCTTGATGTGAGGGTTTGTGCCTAGACACATTGTAACTTGTTATACCGTGTTCAGTTGATTTCCCTGGGAAGCCTGTTTTTTTAAGGTGGGGGTAGATTAGGAGCCGATTTGTGGAAGAGGGCGGCTGGGGAAGGAGTGGAGGGAGGGGAACCTGAGGTCAGGGTGTAACGTATGAGAGAAGAATAAAATAAAATAACTTTAAAGTTGCTCATAGACAAGGATGCCCTTGACAGGTGGCAGCTGGGTGACACACAGAGGTGAGTGGCCTGTGCTATAAGAGGGGATCCAGGGAACATGGAACAAGAGATGAGATCAGGAAAGCTTTTAATTTGGGCACGGAGAGGAAACAGGAGTTCCCTGGAGAAAGAGCACAGGAATAGCACCAGTGGTTGGCGGTGTGCTCAGGATCAGAGCAATCTCCTAGAGTTGGAGCAGAGAAAACATTCTTTTGTGAACGTCCTGACATAACCCCAGCCAGCCTGAGCTTTACAGGCAGCCTCACAGGACATAGGTCATTAGTAAGAACAGCCAGTGCAAAAACAAAAAATAAATAAATAAATGTAAAAAAAGAAAGAAAGAAAAAAAAAAAAAAAGAGGGCTAGAGAGATGGCTCAGAAGACCTATATTCTGATTCCCAAAACCCACATGGCAGTTCATAGCTATGTGTAACTCCAATTCCAGGGAATTCAATGCCCTTTTATGGCCTCCATAAGGACCCACACACACGACTTACACATACACATACACATAAGATTAAAAAATAAGTCGTCCTCGTTAGTATAGTGTTGAGTATCCCCGCCTGTCACGCAGGGGGTTCGATTCCCCGATGGGGAGGCATCACATTGTTAGCCAGGCATGGTGGTGCACCCCTTTAATTCCAGCACTTGGGAGGCAGAGACAGGAGGATATCTGTGAGTTCTAGGCCAGCCTGGTCTACAAAGTCAGTCCAGGACAGTCAAGGATACACAGAGAAGCCCTGTCTCAAAAAACCTAAAATAAATAAAATAAATTAATTGGGGCTGGCTAACTGTTTCAGAGGTTTAGTCCATTATCATCATGGTGGGAACATGGCAGAATGCAGTCAGATATGTTTCTGGAGAAGGAGCTGAGAGTTCTACATCTGGATCCTCAGGCAATGGAAGGAGACTGTGCCACATGGGCATAGCTTGAGCATATATAACCTCAAAGCTCACCTCCACAGTGACTTACTTCCCCTAACAAGGCCATACCTACTCCAACAAGGCCACACCTCCTAAAAGTGCCACTCCCTATGGGCCAAGCATTCAAACACATGAGTCCATGGGGCCATTCCTATTCAGACCACCACAGGGCATGATACGTGTGCGGGCAAGTATGCCATATGTGTGAAGGTCAGAGGACAATTTCACGGAGTCTGGTCTCTCCTTCCACCTTACATAGGTTCTGCGATAAAACTTGGGTGGCCAGGGTTGTGCAGCAAGTGTGTTAACTCATTCAGCTATCCTGCTAGTTTTTTTGAAGCATCACTTTGGCTGCACTGTGGAACATGAATTATACAGGAAAAAAGAGTGAAAGTGAAGCCCATGCCTGCCAGATGAAATGAGACATTTCCTAGGAAGACATAAACCACAGACATAACAAATAATGGGTTTTAATTAATAATGAAGAAACTCCCCAAAGGAGCTGGGGTGCTTCCCAGCATCCCCAGCACGAATTAAAAAAAAAAACTAAATAAAAAGCAAAGCACTTCCAATTAAAAAACTAGAAGACAGGAACACTCCTCCATTGCTGGTGGGCATGCAAACTTGTACAACCACTTTGGAAATCAATCTGGTGATATCTGAGAAAATTTGGAATAGTTCTACCTCAAGACCCAGTCATACCCCTCCAGGGCATATATCCAAAAGATTCTTCACCAAACCATAAGGACATCGCTTCAACTATGTTCATAGCAGCTTTATTTGTAATAGCCAGAAACTGGAAACAACCAGATGTCCTTTGACTGAAGAATGGTTTAAAAAAAAAACTGTGGTACATTTACACAATGGAATACTACTCAGCTATTAGAAACAAGGAAATCATTGCAATTCGCAGCCAAATGGGTGGAACTAGAAAAGCTCATCCTAAGTGAGCTAACCCAGACCCAGAAAGATACACATGGTATGTACTCTCTTATAAGTGGATATTAACCATATAGCACAGGACAACCATCCTACAACCCACAGATCCAAACACATTGGAACCTAGCATAACTATCCTACGAAAAACTCCACCCAGAAGTCAGTCATGGACCCTGTTGCAGGTTAGTGGAACACCTTATCCTAGATGGGCTGCCATATCAAGCCCCAGTACAAGAGGAAGCTCTTGGCCCTCACATGACTGACAAACTGAGGGATTATGATATGTGAGGGCCCACCTCATCTGAGGAGAAAGAGAGGATGGAGACAAAGAAGAGGAAGAGAGGAAGGGAGAGAGGGAAGAAGGAAGGGAGATACTAGGAGGGGAGGAGGGAGGAGACTGTGTTAGTGAGGTAACTTTCAAAGCCAAATTAATTTTTTTTTAAATGGGTAACTAAGCATAAAAAATATAATAAAAATAAAATATAAAATTTTCAAATAGTAATTTACCAAAGGCATCCTTGCCTTACTGGCATGAAAGGAAAAATGGTCTTAATTTCAGGTTAGAATGTTAGACTGCAGGTTGCTACATAGCTCACATCCTCTTGGATATCAGTTTATAAAAGTTTTTTCCCTATATATAAAGGCTATTTTTGTTGTTTGGTATTAAAAATGCAGTTAAGAGATTTAAAGTGTTGTAAGTAAATTAAGCTTCACTACAGTTCAAACTGGTTTTCTAAACCTCTAAGAAATGAAATAATTTGGAACTAAGATAAAATGCCTTTAAT
>CAJQZJ010001750.1:1917073-1931683 GCA_907164525.1 Lophiomys imhausi | reverse complement strand
CCTCTAAGAAATGAAATAATTTGGAACTAAGATAAAATGCCTTTAATTCCAGCAGAGACAGGAGGATCACTATAGACAATTTAGTTGTCTTCTAAATTCTAGAGTTACAATGAACAGGTTGGTTATGGTTCACACCTTTAATCCCAACACACTGGAGACAGAAACATACAGATCTCTGAGTTCAAGGCCAGCCTGACACAGAGCAAGCTCCATATAGAGAAAAACTTAGATCCAGAGGTGGTGGTTCATACCTTTAATCCCAACAATTGGAAGGCACACATCTTTGATCCTAACACTTAGGAGGCAGAAGCAGGAATATAGGATTTATAATGAATTTTTAATTTAAAAACCACTTGCAAAAGGCATGCTGAAATGCCGGGCGTGGTGGCACACATCTTTAATCCCAGCACTCCGGAGGCAGAGGCAGGCAGATCTCTGTGAGTTCAAGGCCAGCCTGGTCCACAAAGTGAGTCCAGGACAGTCAAGGATACAGAGAGAAACCCTGTCTCAAAAAACCTAAAAAAAAAAGGCATGCTGAAATTCAAAGTGAATTGTCCTTTGTGATCTCAAAATATATACATTTAAAGGTATGATTATTTCCAAAATATCAAAAGAATTTTTTAAAATCTCAGTTGTAAGATAATATTTTTTATATTGTCAAAAAAAACCAATTTGCTCTCGGAAAGATATTAACTGCCAAAAAAGTAGCACCCCAGAATTAGGATTAGGGCAGGGTTCTGTTCTTATCTTTCCAGGAGATTAAAAGCATCCATCTAAGAAGTCGAGGTACAATTGGACAACTGAATCTTCTGAAGAAAAGGGACCAGACACCAAAGAAGACAAGTAGCTCAGATGATCCAACCTCACAGACTGCCTCAATGGCTGTTTCCTCAAAAATCTACAACCAGAACAACTCAAAATGGCTAGCTGATATGGTTCAGCCCCAGAAGCTATTCCAGCCAGGACTTCAGTAAAGCTCTGAACTTTCCCACCCAAAGTTCAGCTTCTGACTACAAACTTTCTAGGACATTTAAAAAGCTGAGCACAAAAAGACCGGGCATCAAATGTTACTATTAACTTGTTCAACCATTTTTCCATTCTTATTTGGTCCCCCAAATAGGTTTCCTACATTCCAAATTAGCAGGAAGCAATTTTTTTTTTTTAAAGATTTATTTATTATGCATACAGTGTTCTGTCTGCAGGTATATCTGCAGGCCAGAAGAGGGCACCAGATTTCATTATGGATGGTTGTGAGCCACCATGTGGTTGCTGGGAATTGAACTCATGACCTCTGGAAGAGCAGCCAGTGCTCTTAACCGCTGAGCCATCTCTCCAGCCCAGCAGCAGGAAGCAATTTTAAGAGAGCGACATTTCATTCCCAGAAGGTGGGGTGGGGGGTGTTTTGTTTTGTTTTTGTTTTGTCATTTGATGGGTTTTAGAAGTTTGTTGTTGTTTAGGTTACAAGTTGTTAAATGGTTTTGTTAAACAAGGTTCAGGAAGTTAGACACAGGGATTTCTCTCTTTTTCTTTTCTCTATCTTACTTTCTCTCCTATGTAGGGGGGAAAAGACTTGAAAAGAAAAAAAAAGAGGGGATAGAGATATGATATATGAATAAAAAAGAAAAAGGGATAGATTATTGAAGATGCTCTTATATCTTTGTATATTGGTACAAAATTAAGATTATATTTGGCTACATTGGTATATATATTTGTATATTGATACAAAATCAAGGTTAACTCTTTTTAAGGTATTGTACCTATGTAATGCTTTAAAATGCAATGTGAAGTTTTGATCTTTTAATAGCAACTGTCACAAACTGTTTAGGATAATTAAAAAATGCAAACTAATAGTCATTCAAAATTGTCATTCTGTTAGGTACTAAGGTAGTGTATCACAGATGCTTTCTAAATTAATCAGAAATCAAGTTGCTAAGAGACAAGCAACATTTGATTATTCAAATATATGGCGATAGATAGACAATCTTCAAAAACCTCAAGAGATCTGTAGAATATGACAATCAAAGATGTTTTATTAAGATTTTTTGATATTGAGACATCTCAGCTCCTGACAGCACCCCCTCCTCCCCCATTCTACTCCAAGAAGATGATAAGCATCAAAGGATCTCCATTTGGAGATGACTGTATTAGTGGCAGGTTTGCCACTGGGCAAGAGAAAACCCTTGCTTCAACTGTAGACAGAATGATGTCCGAAAAGAACAAAACTTGGAAGCAGGTAAGTCAACAGCCTAGCTGTGCCAAGACAGGGTAGGCAAGTCCTTCAGAATTCCTGCTTTACAATGTCTATCAGAGATACTGGACCAAAAGCACGAAGATAGATGCTCCAATGCATTAAGAGAAATTGGGGACTGTCCAGGCAGCCAGTTGTCTGTCATTTCTTAGTTTTGGAAGCTGCTGGCTCTGCACTACCTGTTTATTCAGATATATTTATCCTTCTCAGGTCTCTGGTGTGGTTGAAGACTAGATAGTTATAGTCTTACAGTTAAATTTTAAGCTGTTTAGGAATTAAAAGGATGTTATAGGTCTAAGAAGATGTTTTTAGGTTGCTAATACAAGTTAGGATGGAAACTGAGTTAGGTATAGAACTTTAAACTCATTGAGATAGATAATAGAATACTAATATCAGGTGCCAAATACATATAGACTGGATATTGGGAATGTTTGGTATACCTTATAATTTTCATAATTGTGGCCTAATTGTTCTTATTGTTTTGTATTGTATTTATTGTTATAAGAAAAAGAGAATTTTATTGGACTAAAAGGGGGAGCTTTTTTTGGGGGGGAGATATACCTTACTTTAAAAAATAAAGCAGATAGGAGGGTGAGGGGGAAAAAGGTAGGAGGGTGGGACTAGGAGGGGGAGAAGGGGGGGACTGTGATTGAGATATAACTTGAAGAAATAAATAAATGTTGGAAAAAACAAAACTGGAAGACATGGGTTGTATTGGTATCTGATGATACTTCCAGGTGATGTATAGACAACATACCTCTGTCAGAATCTCTGTTGCTTTCTTCATAGAAATGAACAACCATAGCCTGAAATCCATATGGAATTTCAGGAAATCCAGAATACCCAAAACAACAAGAAGGATCAATATTGGAAGTTTCACACTTTCAGATTTCAAAACTGACCAGAAAGCGACAAAAACCAAGACACTGTGGTGCCTTTATAAGGACAGGCAGGGTGCAGAGCTAAGAACCCAGGGGCCTTGCCACGCAAGCGTGAGGACCTGAGTTCAATACTCACCACCCACATAAAAACCCAGGCGTGGTGGTGTACACGGCTGGAGAGGCAGAGACAGGAGGAGCCCTGGGGCTTGATGGTTGGCTGGGCTAGTCTTGTTGATGAGCACTAGGTCCACTTAGAGAGTCTGTCTCAAAAACAAGGTAGAGAGGACCACCAAGTTGGCTCAATGAGTAAAGGCACTTTGCCACCAAAGCCTGGCAGCCCGAGATGAATTCCTGGGTCTTATATGTTGGAGAGAAATGACTCCCAAAAGTTGTCTTCTGCCCTCTACACATGCACAGTGGCACACGTGCATGGGCTCAAACAGAAATAACAAATAAGTAACAAAATAAATATAGTTACAAAAAAGTTGAAGAGTGAAAGCAAGGAGATCAGTGCAAGTCTACACCAAGCGTGAAGGTGACGTGATGGAATGGCGGTAATGAGCCAGAGGAGGCACCTATGGAGGAGGACGGGAGGGGACGGGGACATGGGAGCAGGAGCAGAGGGAAGAGCCTAGGACTTTTGGGAAGCTTCTACCTCTAGGCCTGGATCAATGTCTACCACTTAATGAATAAAAACAGATAATGGTTACATGATGTTTCAGTGCCAGATACTGTGCCTAGCATTTCGAACACAGTAAGTCTTCCTATTTTCAGCACCCCTACTAGGAGGGTACTATCATGACCCTTATACAGAAGAGAAGGTTCTCAGGGGTGTTAAGTAACTTGACTTCAAGCCTGACAGTGAGCGCCAAGAGTGCCATTCCAACCTGGACACCGCGGCTCCAGAGTGCCCCTTAGCCACAGTGCGCTGCTTCTTCTCTGGCATACTTGGGAGAAAACTGATGTGGGCCCAGTTCACTGCAAGTACAGTGAGGCCATAGTACACATCAAGGTGGCAAGAAGGGACCTTTGTCCAGTAGGAGAGTCCCACATTGCCACTATAGACACTGAGGACCACAGCCCCTATTCTGAACTACAAGCACAGCCATAAATTCTGTCTCTCCTGCCCCACCCACTACAGTTTCCGTTCCCTCTGCTTCACTCCTGGCCCTGTTTTTTTTGTTTTGTTTTGTTTTGTTTTTTGTTTTTTATAGGACATGGCCTGAGCAGGAGTTGGAGCAAGAGACCAAGCCAATGGTGCTAACTTAATTCCATAGGAGCACTGGAAAAAGCCAGAGGAAAAGTCATATTAGGCAGACCCCTGGGAAAGGCGAGGCAGGTGGGTACCTGGTCCGAGGGGCCTCACCACAGTCCTGGCTATAAAATACGGAAGTCACACCACTTTGCCCTGAGTCATTCACTCCCTCTAGCCCTCAAGGAAGGGGGTGATTTCCTGCAAGGCCTTCTGGGCAACTCAGGCTCCTTCTGCAGGGAGTCTCTTATCTCACCCAGGCCTTCTCCCATTGGCAACCCAAAGCTGCTGTAATGGGGCAGTCTCCTCTTTCTTTGGATTTGGGCCTTCGATTCAGAGGCGAGAGAACAGCTACTTAAGTAGGGCATCTCAGGAGCCAAGATGTCTCATGGAGGACAAGAGACAGAGCCCAGAGGACTGTCCAGGTTGTACCCCTCTCTCCATCTCCCATGGGGATCCTTTCCCACTCACTAGCATTGCATTCCTTCTGAGGTGGGCTTTGGACTCAGCCTCGGACTCCAAAAAGCACCCAAGCCCAGCAGGCAATTCTAGATAAACACAGAAGAGGAAAGAGCCTTGAGGTGATCTTTGGCCAAGGTGCCTGGGTAAGAGTTTAAAAAAATTAAAACTTTAGGGCTGGAGAGATGGCTCAGCCGTTAAAGGCTAGGCTCACAACCAGAAATGTAAAAAAATTAAAACTTTAGGGACTGAAAAGATAGCCTAGCAGTTAAGAGCACTTGAATGCACTTCCAGAATTCCAGAATTCTGTTCCCAGCATCCATGTCAGGCAATTCACAACTCCAGTTCCCTGGGATCCCAAGCTTCTGGCCACCCTGGGCACCATGACCCACACACACATATCCACATGCAGACATACACATCAGGGTGACTCCAGACAACCCCTTCACTCCTTCAGAACTATGGGCTTCACTTCTGGAAAGAGAAGAATGAGGGTGCACATAGAGCCATGGTGTAACATATGCGTTATCATAGTGATGGCAGGGGCGAGTGTTTATTTCCGGAAGCTGGTGGGTAAGGATAAGAGAAGGAGTCACCAGGAAGAGCACACTCTCACCCACTCTCACCCTGGGATAGTCCCTTCTTAGGATTCACACTACCTCTAGCTAAGGTAGAGACATAGCATACTCTCTTATAAAACCACCCCAACAGGCAAAAAGATCCAATAGGTGTATAAGCCAAGGAACACCAAATCTTTTTTTTTTTTTTTTTGGTGTTTCAAGACAGGGTTTCTCTGTGTATTCTTGGCTGTCCTGGACTCCCTTTGTAGACCAGGCTGGCCTTGAACTCACAGAGATCCACCTGACTCTGCCTCCTGAGTGCTGGGATTAAAGGCATAGGCCACCACGCCCAGCAGAACACCAAATCTTAATGACAAACAACTGAAATCAGAAGAGAGAGACACAGAGCATATGCTTCCCCACAGAGGCACAGAGTTCTGCGAGGACAGAAAAGGAAAATGCTCTGAGTATTCAACCCAAAGTTCTCAAACCCTGCAGCTCTTTAGGGGCACTTTAAAAAGTAAATCTAGGGCTGTAGTGATGGCTCAGTGTTGAGAACACTCGCTGCTCTTATAGAGGATGACCCAAGTTCGGTTTTCAGCACCCACATCAGATGCCTATAGTTCTAGTTCCATGGGATATGACACTCTCTTCTGGACTTCTTTTGGGCATGCATACCACACACAAACACATAAATAAAAAAAAATTTTTTTAAAGATTTATTTATTATGTATACAGTGTTCTGTCTGCAGGTATATCTGCAGGCCAGAAGAGAGCACCAGATTTCATTATAGATGGTTGTGAGCCACCATGTGGTTGCTGGGAATTGAACTCATGACCTCTGGAAGAGCAGCCAGTGCTCTTAACCACTGAGCCATCTCTCCAGCCCATTAAAAAAAATTTTAATTGCTTTAAATTTGTATCTCATTATATAGACAGGCTAGCCTCAAACAGGCTATGTAATCCAGGCTGGCCTCCAAACTCAAAATCTTCCTGCTGGAATCTCCTGAGCCCTGGAACAGTATGTGTGAGGTACCATGCCCTGCCCCTCTGCTTTTACCAGAGCTCTCCCTGGGTTCACATCCTCACCATCTTCAATCTGAACTCATGCTCTTCATAAAGTTTCCATGGCTGCCATCTCTCAGTCCCACAGGATGTCTTTTCTGTTGTTCCCAAGTGGCTGAGGAGGTAACAGTGTGAGCACAGGATACTCTCACTGGACATGTTGTAGTGGAGCAAACATTCATAGAATAGAGCGAGTGTAAATATGAGGAGTGGGTAGCACTGTTTTGAAGGGCATGGCTCCTACTGGAATGCCTTATTGCTAGCCTTCCTCCTCAGCCTGGTTCTCCTCTCCTCTGTCCCCTGGTTGGGTAAATCTATCTCTTTTATCATCTCCTATCAAAATCATGTCCTCCCCATTTTAAAACAAGATCCATCACAGCCAGATGGTGGTGGCTCACGCCTTTAATCCCAGCGGGAGGCAGAGGCAAGTGGATCTATGTAAGTTCAAAGCCAACCCTGTCTACATTTCGAGTTCCAGGATAGTCAGGGATACACAGATAAACCTTGTCTCTAAAAGCAAAAACACAAAAAAAAGCAAACAAACAAAAGAAACCAAGGCTCATCACCTTGCTCCTGATCACACAGAAAAGGGGGCCTCTGAGAGGAGTGTGAACTTGAATTTCCATTTTTTAAAGATTTTCTTTTTTATTCACGTGTATGTGGGAGTGGAGGCTTGCTCTCAGAGGCCAAAAGAGAATATCAGATCCCCTGGAACTTCAGATGGTTGATGGACCATCGTGTGGGTAGTGAGATCTGAACCCTGGTCCTTCGGAAGAGCAACATGTGCTGCTAACTACTTAGCCATCTCTACATACATGCACATCCTTTAAAAGAAAAAAGCATTTATTTGTGCGTGTGGGTGGGTGTGTGGCGTGAGTCCTAGCAGTCATGTGGAAGTCAGAGAAGAATGTGGGGGAGTCTGTTCTCCCCTTCCACCATGTGAGTCCTACGATGTCATTCAGGTCCTCAGGCTTGGTGGCAAGTGCCTTTACTTGTGCCATCTCCATGGCCCTCTTTTTTAGTTAGCCTGTCCCCTCATTACAAGTAGTTGGAACATAAGAAAAGATTCCCAAGAAGTAGGACTTGAGAACAGGTCTACAAACACAAAAGAAGTCCCACTAGGCTGTTAAAGTTGGGAAGGGTTCTGTGACTGGAGAAGCCATAACAAGGAGTAGAAGAGGGTGAGGGGACTAAAAATTGGCCCCTTAGGAGGAAGAGATCTCAAAGTATGAAAGACGCAAAGGGGAGAAGGGCCCTGGGTTCTAGCACAGAAGGACAAGTCTAAAGAGCATGGGGAGATCTGAAAAGATCTTAAGCAAGGAAAGAATGGTAGGATATTTGAGCTTCAGAAAAGACACTGTGTAAGGAGATACTATTTGTGATTATCAGAATGGCAAACCTAAAATGATGTTGAGAGGGCTAGGGAGACGGCTCAGTGGATAAAAACTTTTGTTGAGGACCAGAGTTTGGACCTCCAGAACACATGTAAGAGCCTGGGAAGGTGTGGAGGTGTGGCTGTTGTAGTCCCAGAATTTATGAAACAGAGACAAGAGATCCCTGTGGAAAGCTGGCTAGCTGTACTAGCTGGAATTGACATGCTCAGAGTTCACCTAGAGATCCTGCCTAAGTAAATAAAATAGAGGGTGACCAAGACTGAGCCTCTACGTGCACACATATGTAACCATACACATATGCACACAAGGCACACACACATGTAAACAACAATTTGAAATAAATAAAATGACATTGATGAAGGAGAGGAGAAATACAATGTTCCTATATGCTAATATAAATGGAATCATAGGGCTGGAGAGATGGCTCAGTGGTTAAGAGCACTGGCTGCTCTTCCAAAGGACCCAGGTACAAATCCCAACACTCATATGGTAGTTCAAAACTGTCTGTAATGGCTGGCCATGGTGGTACACACCTTTAATTCTAGGACTCTGGAGGCAGAGGCAGGCAGATCTTTGAGAGTTTAAGGCCAGCCTGGTCTACAAAGAGAGTCCAGGATAGCCAGGGCTGTTAGAGAAACCCTGTCTCAAAAAACAAAAACAAAAACCAGAAAGATGTTTGACAATGTTGAGAAAGATATAGAGAGACAGAGAATTCTAGAGTCTAGAGCTACCTAAGATTAGATTTTCTGATTTGATAAAACTGGCAAAGGTTGGGAAATCTGGACCGTTAGGGAGATAGAGAGCAAAAACACACATTCAGGTTCCCAAGAGCCAATTCTCTTCCTGACCCCGTATTCAATGGCATCTTATCGAGGATCTTCAAGCCATAGTCTGTTGTGGAAGGACTTGTGCCACAAGAAGCAGCAAGTGGTAGGAATTGGACTCCCTCTTCCCTGAGGTCTGGTTTAAAAACACACTGCCACTTCGGCCAATCCACAGCCAGAAACTCCAGGAGTTCTCCCAGCCAGAGCTACCCAGAGACCAAATACCAGCTCCATGTGCATGATGCTCAGGTACACACTTGTGTGTGCACTTGGAGGCCGGGGGACAAAAAAAAAAAAAAAAAAAAACGAGCATCATTCACATGCCATCACCTATTTTATTGAGACAGGATCTATCTCTGGCCTAGAACTTGCCAAGTAAGTTATTGCTGGCTAGTCAGCGAGCCCAGGGATCTGCTATCAATACCTCTTTGGTACTGGGTTTACAAGCATGCATATACCCCATCTCACTTGTCTTTTTCAGGGTCTCTCTCTCTATGGTCCTGAATGTCCTGGAACTCATTATGTAGACCAGGCTGGCCTCAAAGTCATAGAGAACTGCCTGCCTCTGCCGTGCTGGGATTAAAGGTGTGGGCCATGATACCTGGCTCGTCCAACTTTTTTTCACATGGAACCTAGACTCAGACTTGGGTCTTCACGCTTGCATGGGAAACTCTTCACTCCCTGAGCCATCCCCCTAGTCCGAATACCAGCTTCTGTAAGCCAAATCTGCTGCTCTGCTGGACCTTGGAGCCTGCAGGACTTTTTAACCAAAGAAAGCATAACTATGTTGCTTCTGTCCCCTAGGCCTGTGCCAGTTCCTGCTTGGTTTTCTACAGAAATGAAGGACTGGGGACAGCAGCTCTTTGTAGTTGCACAAATGCAGAGAAAATGGGACAATGACAGGGACAGGTAACCAAACCTCCTCCTGTGCAGAAGACCCCATCTCAACCTTCTGACAATCATACAGTCCCTGGTATACTCTACACTTAAGCACTATTCCACTGCTTCCCCTAGAAGCCATAGAACTTGGCAGGGACTTGGAGTAGAGGGAGAAGAAAGATTTAAGAATCACCGTTGGGTTTTAGGCTCAGATGACTAGGTAGCCCTCGTGAGATGCAGAATATAGGAAGAGAAGGTCCACAAGGGCAAATGAAGGTAATATTTCTGCTTGGGACCTGATCAGTTTGAAGTTCCAAGGAAGAACAAATGTTTAATAGCAACTGAGATTGATGAGGTCTTAGGGGTTACTGGTTTATAGAAAGAATCGAAGCAGTGTGATCACTCACACAACACAAAAGGCTAAGCAAGGACACATGGGTCAGGGAGACTTAAGAGAAAGAGAAGGCACAGGAGAACGTGGAGAGAATGCTACAAAAGACAGTAGGAAACCAAGAGAAGCTGACCTAGTAGAACAGAAGGAAGGATACTGAGAGCTACAAACTGTTTGGGTCCAAATGGGGTTAAGTTGAGAGACACAATAAACTGATTGTGGTCCATGGGGATGAAGGAGGAAGTGGAGGGAGGCAAAGTTCAAGGCTGCATGTGCAGATTCCGCCAGGGCCTCAGGGGCCATCAGGAGCCATTTCAGTTATGTTCTAAGTGCTATGGGAAATTGTCCAGGGATTTTAATAGGGGAGTGAAGACACAGGATAGGCATGATAAACATAGCAATCCCAGGCCAGTGGGAGGGGTCAGCAGGTAAGAGCCCTTGCCTTGGAAGCTTAGAGAGCTGGCTCCATACACCAGATCCCATGGTAGAAAGAGGGAACCAACTCTCAAAAGTTGTCCTGACCTTCACGTACATGCTATCTCACACACACACACACACACACACACACACACACACACACACACACACTTCATACTCACCTGCTAATAATAAACTGAATAAAATAAAATAAAAAGTGCTTTTTAAGCCGGGCGTGGTGGCGCACGCCTTTAATCCCAGCACTCGGGAGGCAGAGGCAGGCTGATCTCTGTGAGTTCAAGGCCAGCCTGGTCTACAAAGCGAGTCCAGGACAGCCAAGGATACACAGAGAAACCCTGTCTCAAAAAAAACCAAAAAAAAAATGCTTTTTAAAAACCCCTTCTGTCAAGGCAGAGGCAGGTGAATCTCTGTGAGTTTGAGGTCATCCTGGTCTACAAAGCGAGTCCAGGGCAGCCAGGACTACACAGAGAAACCCTGTCTCGAAAAACAAAGCAAGCAAACAAACAAGCACATGAGTCTGCAGTGCAGGATACAGGAGAGGGGGTAGAAAGAGTGAAGTCAGAGCTAATGGAAGCCCGTGCAGTGTGACCAGCACATACAGAACAGGAGGGCCGGAGGAGGTTAAAAGTGTGCAGACCACAGCACTTGCTAATTCACTGGATGTCAGAAAGATAGAGGTTGGGGAGTACTAATGTGTAGGATTTGAACACTGAATAGGCGGGGCTACCATTTCCAAAGATGGCAAGATAGGAAACAAAAGGCACAGGTTTAGGGATAGGAACCAGAATCCAGCATCAATCAATCAATCTTTCTTTCTTCTTTCTTTCTCCCTTTCTCTTTCTCTTTCCTTCTTTTTTTTTTTAATTTTCTTTTTCTTTCTTCCTTCCAAGACAGGGTCTCTGTATATAGCCCTGGATGGCCTAAAACTTGCTTGAAGAACAGGCTGGTCTTGAACTCACAGAGATCTACCACCTTTCTCCCAAGTTCTGGGATTAAAGGTGTGGGCTACTGCATCAGGCTTTCCCCAACCCCCTCAATAAGGGTTCTTTCACTGTGTTGCCAAGGCCAGTCTCAAGTTCATGGGCTCCAGTGATCCTCTTCAGTTTGCCAAGTAGCTGGGATTATAAGCAAGCAAGCACACAGAGCCTGGCCATTTGTTTTTGTGTTGGGCTTTTAAAGATAGGGTCTCCTTACACAGCCGAGACTGCCCTGGAATTCCTTATGCAATGTAGGCTTGCTTCAAACTCACAATCCTCCTGCTTCCACCTTCCATGAGCTGGAGTTATAGGCATGCAGTGCAGCTTGGGCATCTTACTTATTAGACATATAAGTAAAGAAAAAGCCAGTTAAGCAGTTGGCCACCCAAGTCTGGAGCCCAAGAGTGAAGTCATAGCTAACTTTGAAGTCCTCAGCATCCACCTCATACCTAAAGCCTGGGACTGCATGGACACAGTGTGCCACACTGTGTATCTCCTCTCACTTGACTGAGGCTGGGTAGCTGTATATCTGGGAAGAGGATAGTGGGCATTTAAAATGTGACCTCTGGTCTTTGTAACCTGAGAGCCAGTAGGACTAAAGACCAGACTAGCTGATTCCATATACAACTGGCAAGGAAATGGTGCCAGAAAAACAAAGACTGTAGAGGAGGCCTAAAAGGTTTTCTTCTTCCCATGCCCAACTCCTAAAATTCTGTCTCATAAAAATTAACTCACAAGACAGAAGAAAGGAAGGTGATGGATGCTGAGGACACTTGGTTTGCAGAGCCACCACTGGGACCCCCAAGGAAGCTGAAGGGACAAATGTGGGTGTTAACATGCCCCCCACCCCCGTATGCTCCTTCCTTCCAATCTATCTCTCCCCTCAGCTAAGAGTCAGAGCTTTCTGAACCAGTAGAGGAACTGGTCCAGCACAGCCAGGAGGAGGCCTGGATCTCATGAACAGATGATGTGCCCTCCCTCGCTATGAAATAAAGCAGGCACAGCGGAAGATCTGAGACCAAGCTTTTCCTCATTCTGAGCAAGCCAGACAGAAATACCAAAGACCATGCCTTTCAAACTTTACTGTGTACTGAATCAGCTGGGGGTTTGTGTGAGTAGGTCTTGGAAGGGCCTGGGATTCTACATTCTTAATGCATCCCCAGTATCTCTGTCACTGCTGTCTGTAAAGCACATGCTAAGGTTGCTGAGAATGTCACCTAATGATGGACTGGGCGTTCCTATCCAGGAGCATGTGTTTGTTTATACACAGAGCCCCAGAATCTGTTAAACCGGAAATAGCCACCACTGGGCACCTCTGTGAGGGAGACAAGCACTTCATGGCAGAGCATCCCAGGAGCATGGCATGACTGCCGAGCACTCGGGTTCTGAGGTGTGATCTCCTGCATCTTCCATCTTACTGTGGTATGTGACCTTGAGTGACCTTTTAACCTCTCTGCATCTGGCTTTCTCATCTTCCTAATGGAAATAACACTACTTGCACAGATGTCGAGCCAACACATGTAGCATGGTTAAGCTAACACTGTTCTGATGGCCCTATGCTCTTCTACAGTAGTTCAAGCACCCACAGGGTGACTCCTCTTGACCCACAGGCATATGTATATGTATATGTATATATATATATATATATATATACCACTATGTCCCTACCAACAGAAGGCTCATGTCTTCTCTTTCCAATTCCTCTCACCCTCCTGCCCACTCCCCCTCCTCTGGCCCCTGGCCCCAGTGTGGTCTGGATGGGCCCCAGAGGGGCAGAGACAGGGACAGGACGTGGGGCTGTATCTGACAGGAACCTGAGGGGCTGGCCCGGGAGGGGATTGGGGCCCAGCTTCCTGAAGGGAGGATGGGCTAGGGCAAGCACACAGTGCCGGAGAAGATGCCCTCTTGGGCCCTCTTCATGGTCACCTCCTGCCTCCTCTTGGCCCCTCCAAACCAGGCACAAGTCCCCAGCCAAGGTGAGGTGGGTGGAGGGTGGATATTACCTATGCCCAGGCAAAGGGAACCCTGGGAGTGTTTGAAGAGTCCTGGGAGGGGACATAGGGTAAGAGACTTCCACTGGTCCCCTACTCTTATCCACCAATATGACTGAAGAACCTAGAGCCCAACTCACCGACTGTTTCTCAGATGTCTTCCTGCTGGCCTTGGGCACAGAGCAGCCCCTGCACTGTTTCTCCCAAACATTTGAGGACCTCACTTGCTTCTGGGATGAGGAAGAGGCAGCGCCCAGTGGGACATACCAGCTGCTGTATGCCTACCCAGGGTAGGTTCTGGACTGTGCCCAATCCTCATTTATCTAGTCCTATATTTAGCTGAGTCACATTCTTACCCTTCCTGTCTTTGGCCCTATCAGAGGGTTATTCCGAATACATGCCCAATACAATTAACCACTCTATAAATGGCCCAGCTCAAGCCCCTACCTCAAGCAGTGAGAAGAAAATGGCAACAACAGAGCCAGAAATTGGGCATAAGTTAAACCTGGGTCCTCAGGGCTGAGCCTGATGATTGTGTAGGTAGAATTTCTCCTGTGCCAACAGAGAGAAGCCCCGTGCATGTCCCCTGCATTCCCAGAGTGTGCCCACCTTTGGAACTCGATATGTGTGCCAGTTTCCAGCCCAGGATGAAGTACGTCTCTTCTTTCCACTGCACCTCTGGGTGAAGAATGTGTTCCTCAATCAGACTTTGATGGAGCGGGTGCTGTTTGTGGATAGTGTGGGTAAGTGCATCTCTGCCACGTTGCCTCTCCATTTGCTGCCTGCTCAAGAATCAGGCTTGCACGAAGTCTTTCGGGACAGTGTAGGTACCCTTCTCTATCAGATTCCCAGAGGCATCTCAGACCCCCCTCCCCTTATTATACCTCTCAGTCTTGGCATCCATAACTAGCCTTCTCCATGAACCATCACATCGAGGATGTCTTGCTTCTCTCATTAACTAACATACCCATTTACTTACCCACTCAACAGTCAGATCGCTGATGTGTGCCAGGCAAAAAGGAGACAGAGATGAAAAGAGGTCCCTGCTTTAAGAAACACAAGTCTGCCGGGAGTGGTGGCGCATGCCTTTAATCCCACTACTCGGGAGGCAGAGGCAGGCAGATCTCTGTGAGTTCAAGGCCAGCCTGATCTACAGAGTGAGTCCAGGACAGCTAGGGCTACACAGAGAAACCATATCTGAAAGAAGAAAGAAAGAAAGAAAGAAAGAAAGAAAGAAAGAAAGAAAGAAAG
>CAJQZJ010001750.1:1903199-1917063 GCA_907164525.1 Lophiomys imhausi | reverse complement strand
AAGAAAGAAAGAAAGAAAGAAAGAAAGAAAGAAAGAAAGAAAGAAAGAAAGAAAGAAAAACACACGTCTAACAAACCATTGCACCATAGTGAGCTCATTATTCTCAAGAGGATAGGAGGACAGGACAGGCCTCTTCCCTCTCCCTCCTCTCTGTGAAAATGGGAGCCAGCATCTTGTTGAATTCAGAGGTGCTCTACTCAGCCTTCAGCGCACGTCTCTGCAGCTCATGGGTTGACCCGTAGCCTGGCCCTCAGTAATTGATGTGCCTTGTCTTGCCTTCAGGCCTGCCTGCTCCTCCTAGCAACATCAAGGCTAGGGGTGGGAGACAACCAGGGGAGCTTCAGATCCTTTGGGAGGTACCTTCTCCTGAAATCAGTGATTTCCTAAGGCATGAACTTCGCTATGGCTCCACAGACCTCAGCAACTCCACTGGCCCCTCAGTCACGCAGCTGCTTTCCACAGAAACCTGCTGTCCCACTATGTGGATGCTGAACCCAGTCCCTCTTCTCAACCATCCTCCGTGTGTTCAGCCAACAGTGCCCCAACAACCTGGACCAACGAGGACCTCCCTAGTTGGAGAAGTATCCTAACTTTCCATTCCTCCTATTTCCTACCCCAATATGTCCCCTGAAAAAGAAAGGTCATACTTAGGGGATCCCGGACTGGGCTGGTCTTTGGAGGGTCAGTGGAGACCCTGACTAGCTTTCAGGGACCCTGTTTAGGTATCTCCCACTTCACCACACTAACATAATTGAAGGCTTTCGGGTCTCCAAATTGAGACTTGGTAAAAATCCCTAAACACAACCTGAAACTCATCCTCACAGCTACTGGGCTTTGAGCATGTCTATCCGACAAGGAGCTGGGTTTTACTCAGTGGTTCAGACACAAGGTATGTGGGATACCCTAGCTGAGAAGCAAGTCTCAATTCTGGTGCGGGGCTTTTTCTCCCCAGGCTCCATCTGTCGCGGAGAAGGGTGGAAGCTGTGTTGTCTCAGGTCTCCAGGCTGGCAAATCCTACTGGCTCCAGCTACGAAGCCAACCTGATGGAGTTTCCCTTCGTGGTTCCTGGGGACCCTGGTCCTTCCCTGTGAATGTGGATCTCCCAGAAGATGCAGGTGGGTCAGTAAAAGAATGAGTGCTAGAGAGATGGCTCAGCCGTTAAACGCTAGGCTCACAACCAAAACTGTAAGAATGAAGAGATTAGAAAGGGAAAAAAAAAAAGATTTCCACGGAGACACTAGGAATCGTGGTCATTCCTGACAACCTGTCATTGCACAGGGCAGCTATGTTTAGGAAGAGAACATAGAACAGGTGAGACTATTCTGCTCTAGGGGTAGAGACAATTTGGGGATGCTCCTGAGTAAAGGACACATGGTCCCCTTCTTCGACCACAGTGGCAATTGGACTCCAGTGCTTTACCTTGGATCTAAAGAAGGTTATCTGCCAGTGGCAGCAACAAGACCACACTAGCTCCCGTGGCTTCTTCCACCACAGCAGGGCACGGTGCTGCCCCGAAAACAGGTAAGACGGGAACTGGATTGAGTCTGAACCTGCCGAAGGCCAACATTGCTGTGGGTCTTCTTCACTTGCCTAGCGTGTCCTCTCCAGGTGCTGTTCTCTGTTCTCTCATGCTCCAGTGGGTGTTTTGATTGTCTCGCCCTCTCCGTTTCTGCTGGGAATGACTGAATCACCTCATCTGGACCTTTGAGATAGCCTACCAGGCGTGTCCGACATACCAAAGGCCATATGTAGCCAGGATAGCTATGACTGTGGCCCAACACAAAACCATAAACTTACTTGAGACATGCAGTTTAAAAAACCCAGTTGCGTGGTTCTTAAGTTTGAACTTCATTTATTAACAAAGTCATCTAGAAATATATAGCCATATCAAAAGATCAGATACCCGCCGGGCGTGGTGGCACACGCCTTTAATCCCAGCAATCGGGAGGCAGAGGCAGGCGGATCTCTGTGAGTTCAAGGCCAGCCTGGTCTACAAAGTGAGTCCAGGACAGTCAAGGATACACAGAGAAACCCTGTCTCGAAAAACCAAAACAAAAAACAACAACAAAAAATCACATACCCTTGGCAGTTCTCTCCACCTTCCATTTATTCCCCATGATGCTAACCTCCCACATTGCAAGATCTTTGTGAAACTTGATGGTCTGCGTGTATTTCCTCTACTCAAGTATGTGCTGCAATGTCCTGTGATCTGGCAAGTCTTTATAAAACTCAGCCTGGCATTCAAGGACTTCTACCAAATGCCTCTCTGATCCTTCACCTGCTCTGAATTTAATGTTACCATGTGGTTGGCTTTACATACTAAGCATGGCTAAAATTTGCCAAACATTGTGCCACTGCCCTGTTACCGTCTAGACTGGGGAGACAGATTATTTGCTACAGGGCTTGTCTAACATGCATAAGGTCCCAGGTTCAATACCCAGCACTGGGGGGAAAGTTATCATTTCCCACTTGTGCACTGAAAAGAGTTCTCTGTACAGAAACTGGAGTGATCTACAAGTTTGAAAACGAACAGAACACTCCCTGCTTTACAATCCTTGATTACTTCCCACTGATCATAAAGAAGTCTATTGCAGCATTGCAAAGCTCGGGAATATCCAACTGTTACAATGTGATGTCAGCCTTCATCTTATACTGCACTCCACTCATTTCTATCTTCCAGTGCTGGCTCTGTTTCCCTGAATTCACCCCTTTCCCTGCCCTGCTGTGGACCTGGCTCTCTCATCTGTGCACTCATTATTCTTCAGATCTCAGGAAGCCTCCCCTGCCCTTCCTTATTAGACCCAACAGCATAATTATGCATTAAAAAAATGTACTGGCCAGGTGGTGGTGGTTCTGAGTTCGAGGCCAGCCTTCTTGCTCTACAGAGTGAGTTCCAGGACGGCCAGGACTACACAGAAAAACCCTGTCTCAAAAAAAAAAAAAACAAAAACAAAAACAAAACCGAAAACCGTTTACTTACTTTGAGCAGGACTCGGTGGTGCATGTATGGGGTGACGTGAGTGTGGAGGTCAGAAGGCAACTTGAGGGAGTTGGTTCTGTTCTTCCACCATGTGGATTCTGGGGATTGAACTTGGGTTGGCAAGCTTGGCAGCAGGTGCCCTTACCAGTCGAGCCATCTTGCCAACATGTCTATACATGCTTGTTGTGCCATGTAACTCTCCTTTTTAAACACTAATCTCAGATACAATTTAACATTTATACTTCATGTGATTTTGAATTAGAAACCCTAGGTATGCTGGTACACACCTATAGTCCCAGAACTAGGGAAGGAGAGGCAGGAGGAGCGGAGGTTGGCCCTAGCTACCTACTAGTTTAGGACAGCCTAAGCGGTAGGAGACTCAGACGTAAAGCAAAGTAAAACAAAAGGTTCTCCCTCAGATCTGCAGTTGAGAAACACCATGTGTGACTCATGATGACAAAATCAGTATTCATTTTTATTCACTGACATATACCCACTCTTGCCAGAGGAGGGGAAGAGCTAGGGAGATGGCTCTGGATAAAGCCCTTGCCATGTGAGCATGAGGATCAAATCCTCAGAACCCATGCAAAGCTGGGCATAAGCAAACAGATGTGATCCCAGCAATACTACAGCAAGATGGACAGGAGAGACAGGAGGGTCCCCGGACATTCAAGGGCTGGCCAGCCTGCCGGACATAGCAAAGAAAAAGGCCGAGAGAACCTGTCTCGAACAAGGTGGGAGTTGAGAACTAACCCTGAGGATGTCCTCTGTCCTCTATGTGTGCACTCACACACATACAAATGTGCACACATACATGCACACACATACACAAGGACACATAAGCAAAAAACCCTCAATGGTGTCTGCCAGTGGTGGCACATACCTTGGATTACAGCACTTGGAAGGAGGACAGCCTGGTCTACAAACAAGTCCATGACAGCCAGGAATACACACAGAGAAACCCTGTCTCGAAAAAACAACAACAAAAAAAGAGTTTTGCCATATTCTTCAGATTTTTCAATGCATTTACATGTTTGTGAACAATATTTAATCTTTAAATATAAATCATATCACACTATATATGTGTATATATAATTTTATTTATTTATCTATGTAATTGATTTGTTTTTGAGACAGGGCCTCACTTTATAACTCTGGCTGGCCTAGAACTTGCTATGTAGCATAGGGTAGCTTCAAACTCACAGTGATCCATCTGCCTCTGCCTCTGGAATGCTGGGATTAATTCTACCCATGCTTTGTTCTTTTTTTGTTTCTGTAATGCTAAAGACAGACTCACAAGGCTGGGTGAACGCTGTACGACTGCGATATTCCCCACCACAACCCTAAAATGGTCTGTTAACTTACCTTTTTGCTTGAACATTTTTTGGAACTCACTCCAAAAAGAAGTTAATTCTTGCCGGGCGGTGGTGGCGCACGCCTTTAATCCCAGCACTTGGGAGGCAGAGGCAGGTGGATCTTTGCGAGTTCGAGGCCAGCCTGGTCTACAAAGTGAGCCCAGGACAGCCAGAGATACACAGAGAAACGCTGTCTCGAAAAACCAAAAAAAAAAAAAGAAGTTAATTCTTTTAAATGGCTGCACAGATTTTTCATGGCGTGTTGATCTAATGCGTGCATGGGTTTAAGGTGACAAAATCAAATAGTCAGTTTTTTTTTAACCAAATTTTCTCTTGCTCTATTTTACCAAGAACTCAGTTTTCCACACATAAGTTGCCCTAGACATCTCTCCTTATACACTCCAGGTCTAATCAGAAATAGTCTTGTTTTTCTACCTCTACAATACCTCTTTCTGGGCATGGTGGCACACATCTTTGATACCAGTACTCTAGAGGCAGAGACCAGCCAGTTTCGAAGCAGCCTGGTCTACACAGTGAGTTGCAAGCCAGCTAGGGCTACATAGTGAGAGTGTGTCTCAAAACAAAAACAAAAGTGTCTTGCATCATCTCTTTCATTCTGTGTCCATCATTTCCTCACCTTTATTACTTTGCACATGAAAAAAATCCCAACAATGCCCTAATGGATTTCTCTGCTTCTCCTCTCCCCTCCCAAACCCTCTCTACAAACAGCAACTAGAGGAGTGTTCTGAAGTACAATGTAATTAGGACCCTTCCCTATTTAAGATACTTGTAAATTTTCCTAATTATGAGATTAAGTTCAAGCTCCTGCTATAATCCCCATAACTAGGAGGCTGAGGCAGGAGGATCACTTCTAGTTCCAGGCTTGCCAGTACCAGGTAGCAGGGGATCCTCTCACCTTCTTCCCCACAGAAAGTTCAAGTTCCTTAAAGAGGCCATCCATGATGGAGTCTGCAGTCAAGTTTACCCTTAACTGGCAGGCCCTGGGTCCTAAAGCCATTCTCCATTTTGAACCATTTAGAATTTGCCCAGAAGCACAATACTCCCTTTATGTCTGCACAGCATGTGCCTGGAACAGCCAATTGTCCCATCCAGTTCCCCCTCACCCCCCAACTATTCCTAGTCTTAGTCTCAGCCAGGAGGTATTCCTTGACCCTCCCTCCGGGTTAGATGCTCTGCTGTGATCTCTCCAGTCAGCCCAATGTGCAACACAGGGGACTTGACCATTGACATGAGGGCTCCTTTAAGATTATTTTTCATCTGTATACTCTCCAGGCCTGGTACAATGCTTGGCACATGAATATCAACTGTTGAGTAAGTGGGCGTACATGTAAACACAAGAATGATCATTTTAGGGATGGTAAGTCACCAAGGGACTACAATCATGATGCATCTTGAAAACAGCCTGAGCCACATGAGAGACTGCCTCAGAAAGGGGGAGGGGGAAGAGACACAGCCGACACAGTAGTGGTATACACCTTTAATCCCAGCAATCAGAGGCAAGTGCATCTCAAGTTCAAGGCCAGCCTGGTCTACAAAGCAAGTTCCAGGCCAGCCAGAATTATATAATGAGACCCAGTTTTTTGTTTTTTTGTGTTTTTTTTTTCTTCAAGTTACGTCTCAATCACAACCCCCTCCCTACTCCCCACTCTGGTCTCACCCTCCCACCCTCTTCCCCCTTACCCCCACCCATCTGCTTCCTTTTTTTCTTTTTTCAAGTTTAAGGCATATCTTTTCTCCCCTAACAGCTCTCCCTTTCAGTCCAACAAATGGCTCTTTCTCTTTTTTTTTTTTTGGTTTTTCGAGACAGGGTTTCTCTGTGTAACAGCCCTGGCTGTCCTGGACTCGCTTTGTAGACCAGGCTGGCCTCGAACTCACAGAGATCCGCCTGCCTCTGCCTCCCGAGTGCTGGGATTAAAGACGTGCGCCACCACCGCCCGGCTGGCTCTTTCTCTTATAACGACAAATACAATACAAAACAACAAAAATAATTAGGCCACAATTATGAAAATTGTAAGGCTTAGCATACATTCCCAATGTCCACTCCATATGTATTTGGCACCTGACTTTAACATTCTACTATCTACCCATCTCCATGACTTTAAAGTTCTATATCCAACTCAGCTTCCATCCCAACTTTCATCTCCATTTTAAAAACATCTTCTTAGATCCAGAACACCCTCTTGATTCCTAAACAACTCAAAATTTAGCTATGAAACTATAGCTATGTAGTCTTCAACCACATCAGAGACCTGAGAAGGATAAATATATCTGATTATACAGGAAGTAGACGGCCAGCAGTTCCCAAAACTAAGAAATGACAGACAACTGGCTGCCTTGACAGTTCCCAATTTCTCTCCATACATTACAGTATCAGTCTTTAGCTGTTTGGCCCCGTTTCTCTGACAGACACTAATTGTAAAGCAGAAATTATGAAGGACTTGCCTACCCTGTCTTGGCAGAGCTAGGCTGTCAACTTACCTGCTTCCAAGTTTGTCCTTTTTGGACAGCAGTCTGTCTACAGTTGAAACAAGGGATTTTTCTTGCCAAGTGACAGACTTGCCACTAATTCAACCATCTCCAATTGGAGATTCGATGCACATCATATACTTGGAGTAGAATAGGGAGTAGCTGTCAGGAGCTGACATGTCTCAATATCAAAAAAAAAATCTTAAGTTTTTTAAGGAAAAAAAAAAAGAGTAGCAACAGCTCGCCAATTAGAATTTACTTTAACCCAGATGTTTTCACTTTATGTGGCAATGGTAAAGATCAAAGTAGATTGTGATATATCTGGATATTACCAGGACAGTGTTCTTGGAAGCAAATTCTGGAAGCAATGTAAGAGGGGTGCTAAATAAGAACAAATTTAAAAATACAAAGTTGTTTGCTTCTAAAAAGATAAAGTCTCTTTCACCTTGGAAACAGTCTGCAAGTAGGTATCAAACCACCTTCTCAAAGGAAGGAAACTAGAGAAGAGATAAGCCACACCATTGGCCCAGGGTATGCACTGGTAGGTTGAGATCTGAACTCTGTGGACTATGTACTTTTAGCTTTATTCATGGATCGTTATTAATGTAATTATTAATAATACATTAGTATACATATTAACAGTTTTCATCATATAACCTTGCTATTTTCACATATCATGCCTGCCATTTCCTCGAGGGAAAGAGGCTAGACCTCATGATATAAAGGCAGAGGAAGTCCTAGAGATCCACAACGTGGAGGGAGGACTTCAGTTATGACCCATGCAAGACACAGTGCCTGTGTGTTGGGGAAGATGGGGAGTGGTACCTGGGATGAGCCTGATTCAGTGAGTCTCTTGGGTTGATTCTTAGGAATCCCACCTGGGAGAAATGTGAAGAGGAAGAGGAAACAGACCCAGGATCACAGCCCACTCTGTTCTCCCGCTGCCATTTCAAGTCACAAAACAACAGTGTTATACACATCCTTGTAGAGGTGACCACAGCCCAAGGTGTCGTTCACAGCTACCTGGGCTCCCCTTTCTGGATCCACCAGGCTGGTAAGAACCTTCCTTCCACATCCCCACATAATTGTCACTGTCACCAAATCTTACTGGTAGGCTGAAACTTGAACTCTATAGACTGTGTTCTTTTATCTTTGTTCATGTGTTTTTTGAGGGTTTTTTTTTTTTTTTTTTGTTTTTTGAGGCAGGGTTTCTCTGTGCAATTGGCTATTCTGGAACTCACCTGTAGACCAGGCTGACCTCAAACTCACAGAGATCCTCCTGACTCTGCCTCCCGAGTGCTGGGGTTAGAGGCATGCACCACCATGCCTGGCCATTACAGACAAGTTTCAAACTGCCATGTGGGTGCTGGGATTTGAACTCGGGTCCTTTGGAAGAGCGGCCAGTGCTCCTAACCACTGAGCCATCTCTTCAGCCTGATTATTATTATTTTATTATTATCATCAACTCTGACATTACTGACCCATGGCCCTGGTGGCATGATGCCTAATGCACAAAAGGGCTTAAAGCAGTCCCTGTTGAAATCCCCTGCAGTGCTCCTCCCCACGCCGAGCCTGCACTGGAGGGAGGTCTCAAGTGGGAGGCTGGAATTGGAATGGGAGCACCAGTCATCCTGGGCTGCTCAAGAGACCTGCTACCAGCTCCGGTACACAGGAGAAGGCCATGAGGACTGGAAGGTACCGTAAGGCAACAGCTGTCTAGGGAATACCACACATGGCATTCCCCATGCCAACACTGTCTCTGTATCAGTATCTGAACCATCTACACTTATCTGATTTAACTGGTATCTAAATCCCTTGTGGGCATGTGGTACCACTGACTGCTCCACGTGAACCAAACCATGCTGGAGGTGCAGCTCACTGGCAGAGCACTCACCGAGCTAGCACGCAAGAGGCCCCAGGGTCCATCCCAGAACCATTAAATAAAAATCTTTCCCTTTGCCTGGGGGATAATGGCCCTCCCTCATCCCCTTCCTATCTCTCTGATGGGTTTTATCTCTCTCTTCTTCCCTGGTTCCTCCTTCTCTACTCTTTCATGAGATGCTATTCTTTCTAGCACTCCATCCAAAATACTTTTCTCCTAGATATGTCCGCTTTGCCTAGGTGAGTGTTTCAACCCTATGGTTTTAATAACTGTACTTTAACTACACATTAACAACCCAAGTTTTATCATTCTAGCCCCCACGTGGAAAGGGCTTTAAGGACTACATGCAAATCCTAGATGTTTGAAGTCTCCTTATTGGCGAAATGGGCAGAAAGTTACTTGCATTGAAGTTAGATAACAATTAAATATAGGGGCTGGAGAGATGATTCAGCAGTTAAGAGTGCTCATTGCTTCTACAGAGGAACCAGAATCAGTTCCCAGCACCCACATGGTAGTCTACAACCATCCACAACTCCAGTTTCAGAGAATCTGAGGGCACCAGACACACACCTGATACACATATCTATATGCAGACAAAACACTCATACACATAAAATAAATAAATCTAAAACTTTTTAGTATATGAATTCCTAGCATATATATATATATATATATATATATCTTCCTGCCAGATAACTCTAGTAAACAGCTTCATCCCCAGACAGATCAGATGCAATGTATCTGAAGCTAAATTAATTTTCCTCCTGAGTTGTACTTTGTTTTTACTCGATATAGCTCATATACAATAATATAGACAAGCCTTAAAAATAACATTAAATTTTCATGTGTAAACCATACATGTAGCCAATTTGTCAGTTACCCAGATGTACATACAACATATACAAAACTCTATTAGCTCTTTATGCCTCCTGCAGTTGCCCTGCTTAGTGACCAAAGCTGGCCACTATCTCGGGATTACCATTGACTCATCTGACTGTAACTAACCTTTATAAAGTAGACCCATATGGTATTTTTTTCAACCTTATTCCTATTACTTACTGTTAGTGACACCACCGCTTACCCAAGACCCAAGCCTAGAAACACCTTGATTCTTCCTTTTTCCCTCTACTCATATTTATCAACAAGTAATCTGAATACACACCGTACCCCTAGTTTTCCCTTTGACCATCTGTTCTCTTAGCATACTAAACTAGGCAGTATTAAGTGTTTCGTTGTGCTCCCATGGTGCTTTGCACTAATTGTGATTTTTTTCTGCCTACTTCTTTAGACGACACTGTATTTCACTTACCTTTGTCTCTAGCACCTAACTCAATGTTTGGCATATCCTAAGCAACTCAAATGTTTGCTAAGTGTATAAATAGTATCCCTGCTCGTGCAAAACAGTGTTTGTGACCCTGGGCCCTAGCGCAAATCTGGCGTCCTCTTCAGTATAGTACTTGTGGCATGGTCGGTGTGGCTCTGAGGGTCCGAGCATGTCTATGAGAGTGTCCAAGGCCGCCGGACCAGTGGGGGGGTATGTAGCGGGATCCCCACATCTTGTGGCAGGATGCACAGCTCTGGGGTGTGTTCCTAGGCGTGATGTCAGGCAGGGCTTTCGATCCTGTACAACTCTGCGGAGGAGGCTCTTTATGGCGATCTCCCCCGCACCCATTCCCCGCGCGCGATCGCTCCAAGCCGGGGCTCAGACCCCCTCCACGTTTCTCCTCTCAGGTGTTGGAGCCGTCTCTCGGGGCCCGGGGAGGGACCCTAGAGCTGCGCCCCCGAACTCGGTACAGCTTACAGCTGCGCGCCAGGCTCAACGGCCCCACCTACCAAGGCCCCTGGAGTGCCTGGTCTCCCCCAGCTAGGGTGTCCACCGGCTCCGAGACTGGTGAGGTCTAGGACACAGCACGTGTGCACGGGGTTATGCTGTGGGCGGGGCTGTGGGCGAGTCTCGGCCACCTGAGCTGCGGTGGGAGGTTGGGTGCTCCGGGAGCTGAGGGTGGAGCCAGGGCTGGGGCCCGCACGCCCCGGGGCGGGGCCGAGGGTCGGCCAAGGTCAGCCGCTTTTGTCCCTAGCTTGGATCTCCTTGGTGACCGCTCTGCTCCTGGTGCTGAGCCTCAGTGCCCTCTTGGGCCTGCTGCTGCTGAAGTGGCAATTTCCTGCGCACTACAGGTACCGCACCTGCCAAGAGGGTAGTGGGGTGTGGTCCCTGTGAGGCCAGTGGCCTCTGAACGAGTATTCTAGGGTCACTTGATGACCCCACTCTCCAGACCACAGAACATCCACACCTACCTGCACTCCTCTGGGAGTGGCACCTTCTCCTTACACTCCAGCCTGTCCACTCTGCGGACTCCTCAAACAGCCCCACGTCCTGGCTGCTCTCTTAGTGACTGAGCTACCTTCCAACCTTGGCCCGAATCAGAGTTCTTGAGTGCTTCTCCCCATCCTCACCCCATCCAGTTGGCCATGAGGTCTGGTCACTCCACCTCAGGAATCAGATCAAACAATGCTTTCTTTCTCTGTTCCCTCACCACTACCCGACTCCCTGAAACAGTGCCCCTTCTCCCCACTTCCCCACAAACTCCTCCGAATGCACATAAGCCTACGGTGACCCGTGTAGCTCCTTCAGTAGCTCCCCAGGATAGAACCCAATGAGGCTCTACAAAATCTCAGCCTTGCCAAAGCCCTGAGTTACTCCACAGGTGGCTGTTTTACTGCTCAATGCCTGGAATGTTGTCTTTGACTGAGAGGATTCATTCATCTTTGAACAATTTTCTTCACCAACTCCTAACCTTTCTCCTGACCTCCCCTCATTGGCTGCTCCTTTGTGCCCCCATATTGTTTCTCTGCACTAATGTATATATTTGGTTATACTGGACCCAGGGCTCACGCTTTGCCCCTGTCCTACACCTGCAGCCCAGCCTTTATTCCTTTAGCTGCCTTCCTTACCACACCTTACTCCGCCATTTTTAAATCCTCAGCATAGTGTCTGCCAAGAAGAAGGCCCTTAAATAAAGGCCATAATGAATGACTCATTTATGTGAGGACTGCAGAGAAATTATAAACGTAAGGATAAGATCCACCCCATGTCAGTCATTCACCAGACAGTTGCACTATCTGCTGATTCTTGAACAGTAGTGTAGTTTGTGTGTGTCTTGGGGCTAGGCCAGGAACCCCTCTCCTGGACTCCATACCTCACTTTGAACATGCCTTTTTTTTTTTTATTTTAAAGACACAATCTTATTTGTAGCCCAGGCTGCTCCAGAACTCACTGTATAGTCGAGTGACCAAACTCATAGCAATCCTTGTACCTCAGCTCCCGGCCCACCCCCTGCCCTACCCTGAGTCCTAGGATTACAGACTTGAGCCATCTCACCTGACTTCCTTTGAACTTTTAATCTGCTTTTGTATAAGAGCACACTAGAATGGAGTCTCTATTCAAGGTAGCCACAATCTGACCACCCCCCCCAATAAAAAAAAATGAAGAAGGAAATGGTGCTGCTGACAGACATACAGGGTTCTTTTCCACAATCGGAAAGCTACTTCTCCTCCCTGGTGATGGGGGTAAAGGTTATGGAAGAGGCCAGACACCTTCAGCTGAAGTCCATCAACGTGGAAATCTGGGGCCAAGAGTTGGAGTCTCCCCAGTGTATCCTAATCTGTGCTCTTCCCAGGCAGCCCTCTGCAGTAGCATAGCAAAAAGCATGACTGGTTTTCCTCTCTCACTCATGCCATTTCTCAAGCACCTACTGTGGGCTCAATGTTGGGGATGGAGGAGTGGAAAAAATAGACAAACCTTCAAGTTCTCATGGAGCTTGTATTCTGGTGGAGTAGGATAAAAACAAACATACAATGAACAAACAGTAAATTAAGAAAAACTACAAAAGTTGGGCGTGGTGGCACATGCCTTTAATCCCAGTACATGAGAGGCAGAGGCAGGCGGATCTCGGTAAATTCAAGGCTAGCCTGGTCTACAGAGTGAGGCCGGGACAGCCAGGACTACACAGAGAAACCCTGTCTCAAAAAAAAAAAAAAAAAAAAAAAAAAAACAAAAAAAAAAACAAAAAGAAAAACTACAGAGCCTGAGATAGTGACAGGGAAGGAAGATGGTACTGGTTTTGGCAGAGCGGTCAGGGAAGGCTAGCATGCCCCTGTCTCTTCAACCTTACTTCTCTGCCTCACTACCTCCCCTACAGCTCCACTTTGGGGCCCTCCTCATCACTCCCAACTCAATCCCGAGTCAGATTCCTCTCTTTTCCTTCTCTGGCAGAACACTGAGACATGCTGTGTGGCCCTCGCTTCCAGACCTACACCGGGTCCTAGGCCAGTACCTTAGAGACACTGCAGCCCTAAGTCCTGTGAGTACACCCCCAGCCTCCCCTCCTCCATTACCCCACTGCCCATGACTCTTGTTCCCACAGTCCAATTTGTTCATGGTCTTTGCCCAGACATTTACTATCCCTAGGTGTAACTCCCTAGCCTGATTCTCATTATATAATCCTACCCACCTCATATAACTTAGTTCTTTTTCTTTTGCTTTGCTTTTTATTTGTTTGTTTTTTGAGATAGGGTCTCTCTGTGTACCCCTGGCTTTCCTGGAACCTCAAACTCACAGAGATCCTCCTGCCTATGTCTCCCAAAGTGCTGGGATTGAAGACCTAAACCATGCCTGGCTAACCTAGCTCCTTTTGCTCATCTCTTTCAGCCTAAGGCCACGGTTACTGATAGTTGTGAAGATGTGGAACCTAGCCTCCTGGAAATCCTACCTAAGCCCTCAGAGAGGACTCCTTTACCCCTGTGTTCCCCCCAGCCTCAGATGGACTACCGAGGATTGCAACCTTGCCTGAGGACCATGACCCTGTCTGTGTGTCCACCCATGACTGAGAAGGGGTCCAGCTGCACTACACACATCGCCAACCACTCCTACCTACCACTAAGCTATTGGCAGCGGCCCTGAAGGCAGTTTCCTCACTACCACAGATCTACGGCTTCCTGCAGATTCCCTTATCCATCCTTAACAGCAACACCATCCATTCTGTTTACCCACCTCCTTGGATTTTATACACTGATCTCTCCATAGAGCTGCTTACAAGCCAGAGCCCTTTCTCCATAGCCACTAGAACAGGCTCCTCCTCCTCCTCCTCCTCCTCCTCCTCC
>CAJQZJ010001750.1:1885557-1903099 GCA_907164525.1 Lophiomys imhausi | reverse complement strand
TCCTCCTCCTCCTCCTCCTCCTCCTCCTCCTCCTCCTCCTCCTCCTCTTCTTCTTCTTCTTCTTCTTCTTCTTCTTCTTCTTCTTCTTCTTCTTCTTCTTTTTGAGACAGGGTTTCACTATATAGCCCTGATAGCCTATAAGTTGCTGTGTAGAAAAGGCTGGCCTCAAACTTACAGAAATCTGCCTGCTGGGACTGAAAGTGCCATGCCCTGTAGCTCCTCTTGAATGCCAAATTCATGAGGGGGGGTATCTATTTCTTCACTTCCGACTGTCCTTTAAGAGTACATCAGTGAGTCCCCTTACTACCATGCTGCTAATGAAACTGCAGGCGGAGTTCACTTCAAGTATTCTAATTATGAGATCCGATGAGGTCTTGTTAATCACCTATTTATTCCCCCTCTTGACATTTTCCTCTACCCTGGCTCCCACAGTGTCACTTTTCTTCCTGGTTCTGTCCCTGCCTCTCTGAGCATACCAGTAGAAGAATCAACTCTGGAGCTACAGCTAGACTCCAGTCCTGTCCTTCATACCTGCTAGCTGTGCAAACTTAAGCAAATAGCCAAAAACCTTTGAGTCTTTTTCCTCTCATCTACAAAGCATGGATGATAAGAGAACCCACAGAGCTGTGGAAACTACTGAGAGCATACTGGCTAAGATATAGTAAATGTTTAATGTACCTCAAATAGTGTCCTAATTATTTCTTCTTCTCCTATTCTGGCCTTTATTATATCATGACCATTAGAAAGTCTCATCTCCAGCCCAGACTTCTACTACGTCACCCATGATGCTTTGTGTGGCTTTTTACTTGTGTGTTTCTTGCTACTGGATGGTGAGTTGAGAGGGCAAGGGTTAGGATTTGTCCTTTACCCTGGCACCTTGAATACTATTTGGTGCATGATATAGGTAGAAGATCTTCAATAAATACTGTCTAAATGAATGAAATCTTTCTGAATGATATTGACTTAATTCCATGCCAACTTCCTTCATACTTCAAGCCACTCCTACGCAATGGTAAATAAACTCAAACCACTCAAGTCGTGGATTCCTCTAGGCCATTCAAACTCTCAATCAAGTGTTACCATGTTTGGGTCTTTGCTAGCTCCAAATATACCCAGTTTATTAGTCAGGGTCTTAGCAGAGATAGATGGCACAAACTGGGTAATTTGACATGCTTCATACAGGGCATATTTACAAAGGTGAGGGTGTAAGATTTTGGAAAACCGTAAAGGAATAGTATTATGCCACAGGGCTAATAACAAAGCTGGCACTGACCTTAGGCATCAAGCAGTAAGGAAGAGCCTTGAGGGAATAACTACGAGAAAGATCTGCCATTGGTAAGACGGAACAGAGGAATAAATACTTCAAATGCTTAGTTTTGTGTCTCTTGGAATAGAGATGTTTTTACGGCAGGGGGATGAATTATGAATATACCGTGAGCCACCTGTTTGCCACAACCAGACCCATTTCACCCTTCTCTACCTTGATGAACAGGGTTGATTCACAGGGTCTGTACCAGCAGATTCCCTAGAGCTTTGCTTTCTGTTTGGGTTCTATGAGAGTGTCTTAGGGTTTTATTGCTGTGAAGACACACCATGACCATGGCAACTCTTATAAAGGAAAACATTTAATTGGGGCTGGCTTACAGTTTCAGAATGTTGAGGCTCACCAACATCAAGACATGTCCAGGCCTTCCTGCTTAGCATAACTGCAGCCATTTTTGTCTTTAGTCTCCATCTTAATCATAAGGTGAAACTAAGTTCAAGTTCTCAGGCTCTGCTGGCTTGAAATCATAAGAAAAGCTTTTGTTAAATGTTCTGCTTGAATTAATGATGTATGTTCCTTTCTCCCAGAATGGTGGGGAACTGGAAAACCCCCCCAATTTCCCCAACTCTAAATCCCAGCCAATCAGCTTAAAATGCTTTGTCTAGCTTCCTAGACATGATGTACCTGGTATAGAATTGGTTCTTCTTATTTGGTTGAACACATGTACCTGTGTAACAATATTTTTATTTATCACCCTTATATTTATTAATACTTATCAATCACCTATAAAATACCTAAATCCTATAACCTAAAATCTATAATCTATAATCTATCTAAAAATACCTTAATATCTAAAAAGACTCTAATACCTATTTAACATTTAACATTATTTTAAGTTTCTTAAAAGGATATTAATATTCTTAATGGAGGTCTGTGAAAGGATGGCTTGGTTTATGGCAGTCCCATCAGGTAGTATCTTTTAAGCTTAAAGTCCATTGGACCTCATTTTGCCAGTTTGTAAGACCAGTTTACTTCCACCACCAAATTGGGGCCAGTTGAGGGCGGCTTTTTCAATCAGCTAAGACTCACCTCCACTGTCTCTTTGGCCCAAGCAAGTCTCAAGGCCAAAAGGTTCTCCAAGCAGCTTTCTTTCTTTCTTTTTTTTTGGGGGGGGGGGGTTTCAAGACAGGGTTTCTCTGTATACCTCTGGCTGTCCTGGACTTGCTTTGTAGACCAGGCTGGACTCGAACTCACAGAGATCCACCTGCCTCTGCTTCCCAAGTGCTGGGATTAAAGGCATGCACCACCACCGCCCAGCTCCAAGTAGCTTTCTAACTCTGCTTGCCTTGCTCACCTTTCTGGCACTCGGGGCCCCAAGATAGCTCCCTTTAAAGACTCTTTCTCAGCAGGTTCTATGTAAATTTAGTTAGTGGCATTCCTTGTTGTGTGCTTCCTCAGCATGAGTTTTCAGTTGGTGGAGGCAGGAGCAAGAGAGTGACCGAGTGGAGTCTTAGGCTTATAAATCCCATCTCGAGATCCTTGGCGGAGGGTCCAAAGTCTCTCAAGATCTCCCAGCATTCTTGTTGCTGTGGTAACCTATGTCATCTTCAAGGCTTTAATGGTTTCTTAGTCATGCCCCTTCAACAGGGCAGTCCATGTTTTCATCTCGGTAACCTTAAGGAACGCCAATTTTGCCAGTCCAAAATCCCTATGAGTTACCAGCTGCTAAGCTAAACTATTAATTTCCCCTAAAAAGGCTTAACTTCTACCACATACTTGAAATAAAGTTGATTTTTCCTGCTTGATTATGATTTTTCCTTTAAAAACTCACTATGAGAACAACTCAGGGTCACAGTCTTGGTTCCCAAATCCAGACTGGGTCCCTGGCCGGTCAGTCTTGGTTAAGTGTTCAATAAACTTCCATCAATCTGAGCCTGGTGAGTGGTCAATGTTCGGCTATTCCTGAACCCATAAAACAGAGGTTTTATCCACTATTACCATGGCGGGAAGCATGGCAACATACAGGCAGACATGGTACTGGAGAAGGCGCTGAGAGTTCTACACGTTGATCTGCAGGCAGCAGAAGTCTGTGTATCACACTGGGCATGGTACTTGAGCATAGGAGACCACAAAGCTCACCCTGACAGTGACACACTTCCTCCAACAAGGACATATCTCTTAATAGTGTCACTCCCTATGGCCAAGCATTTAAACACATGATCTATGGGGCCATACCTATTCAAACTACCACAGGGAGGCTATTGTTAAATTGTGTCCCCAAAAGTCAGACATAGAAGTCTTAAACCCAAGCACCTCAAATGTGATCTTTTTATTAAAACAAGGTTCTTACACATAAAATCAGTTAAAATGAGTCAGTATGGTTAGTACTCTTAGGAAAAAAAAAGGAATTTTAGACATAGATGGTGGGAGGAGAAAACCTGGTGAAGATGGTGAGGAAGCCAAGAAATACGGTCAAACCACCAGAACCAAGAGAAACACGGAATTCCGAGGTTGCACTCCCAGCTGAGCTCGCAGATTCCATAGTCTGGTTTGCTTTCTGCAAGCTCTTTTTAACGGACCCTACACACTCACTTTCCCTATCTTCTCCCTAGAATCACCAGTGACCTGCTTCTCAAGTGGCCAGATCTTTCCCTTGCCTATTTTATATCATACTTGTTTGGTTTTTTCTCTTAGAGGCAAGGTCTCACCCTACACATCTCGGCCTGAGTGCTCAACCTGATACCTCTGCTGTAGCTGTGTTCTTGCCTTTGTTAGTCCAGAAGTTGCAAACTGCTTGTCTTGTCACGCTTCACAGGAACCTCCACTGTCCCCACAGTTTCTGGCAGATAAAAGCCAAACTCATTATTAGCCTGACACTAGGCTACCTTTTTCTGTTTTCGGAGGTTCGGGAACTCGCCACTCAGAACTCTAGGACTTTGAATCTCTAGTTTTCTAAGGTAATTAGAAACAGAAAAACAAGTGCTTCAGGGCTACAGACAACACTGAGTTTGGACTAGCAGCTGAAGATTTTTCTGCAATCATCAGTGGTGATCTAAAGCTAACTAATGATTGAACTCCTTTCCAGCTCGCTAGGCAGCATATTGTTGGGGTTGCAATGGTGTGCCTTTGTTAACATTTCTTATCTCATTTTGACCTAATTTTTGTTTTGTTTTGTTTTGAACAGGGTCTTTCTATTACACAGCCCTACCTGTCCTGGAACTCACTTGCCTCTGCCTCCCGGGAGATTAAAAGTGAAAAAGGTGTGCAGCACCCTGCCTGACTCTGACCTAATTTCTTTTTTACGTAAAATTAAGATAGTTTATTTATCTGCCTTAAGAGATTTGTAAACTTGCCAGGTGTGGTGACACATGCCCTTAATCCCAGTACTCTGGAGACAGAGGCATTTGAGTTCATGGTCAGTCAGGTTTACAGAATAAGTTACAGCCACAGAGCTACAGAAAAACCTTGTCTCAGAAAAAAAAAAGTGCAAGGTCATCCTTAGCTACATGGAGTTCAAGGCCAGCTTGGGCTACATGAGAAGGTGTTTCCAAAAAAAAAAAAAAAGTAAATGGTTTTAATGCAGTAGGTAGCAGATGGCCAATTAGTGGCATTATTGTTTGTATTAATGCTGTTTTACCTCTGAGCATACTCATTTAAATCATTAAAGCCCTGAACTAAATGGGAGTCAGACTTAGATCATGGATTTTCTTTTTTTTTTTTTTTTTTTTATTACTGGAAGGAAGAGGTGCACGATGGCATGGGTATGGAGACCAGAGCGCCACTTCTTTTCTTAAATGTGTACGTGTGTTTTGCCTGTTATGTGTGTCTGTGCACTTCATGCACGCCTGGCGGTGGTGGTGGTGGTGGTGGTGGTGGTGGTGGTGGTGGTGGTCAGAAGAAGGCTGTTGGAGGAGGGTCTTGTGCACTGTGTATTCAGATGCTGATTTCTGTGCCCCAGACCTGGGATATAGGCATTGCTATTGATATTGAACCATCTCCTGTATCCATATGATGCAAAGAATGATCCCTAATTATCTGTGATTGGTTAATAAAAGGCTGGAGCCTATGACCCCACAGAGAGAGAATAGGAAGGCAGGATTTAGAATTCACTGGTGGGTCTCAGAAGACATCAAGAGAGAAGGAAGGAGAGAGGGGAGGATGGAGGTCTACAAGGGGGAGTATAGACCATGAACACATGGCCATGAGGGCTGGCCTGATGGAGCAAAATCTGTCCAAACAGGAGAAGGAGGAAGAAGAGAGAGGAGGAAGGAGCTCACGATTAGATGGGATGGACCAGGAACAGAGGAGCTTGCCCTGAAGACAGGCTGAGGGAGCAGAGGCCACCTGGGAGTCAACAGATTGGCAAATGACAGGCATTTATGTGGGTGGTTTTGTTTGTTTTTTGTTTTTCTTTTTAAGACAGGGTTTCTCTGTGTGATCCTAGCTATCCTGAAGTAGCTTTGTAGACCAGGCTGGCCTCAAAACTCACAGCGATCCGCCTGCCTCTGCCTCCCCAGTGCTGTACAAATAAATTCTCACTTATTTTTTGTTTGGTTTTTGCTTGTTTTTTTGAGACAGGAAAGGGTCTCTGTGCAGAGCTGTCCTGGAAATCACCATGACTGGCCTTGAGCTCACGGAGATCTGTCTGGCTCTGCCTCCCAACTTCTGGGATTAAAGGTGTGCACCACCACACCTGGATTTATGTGGATTTTAAGGGCAGTAGGATTATTATAGCTCAGAGCCTGCCCGTCTTAGAGCTTATAGCTTAATAAAATATAAGGTGTCTGTGTGTCTTTTATTCAGGAAGAAATGGTCTAAAGTGGGGTATAAACCCCTAATAGATATTTAAAGACAAAAGGGATTATAGGTAACCCCCCCTAGAAAAATAATTCTACACTACAGAGGGGATTGGATCCCCTGGAAGTGGGACTAGAGTTATAGATGGATGTGAGCCACACTATATGGGTGCTGGGAACTGAATCCTGGGTCCTCTGTAAGAGGATCCAGTGTTCTTATCAGCTAAGCAATCTCCCTAGCCTCCTTCCCCCTTTAAAAAAAAATTTTTTTTTTCAGGCTAGAGAGACGGCAGCAAGTAGCTCTTGACCACTAAGTCATTTCTCCAGGCCTCAGACCTGGATTGTTATCAACTTATTTTTATGACCTTGGGCAAATTCCTTGCATTTGGGCCTTAGTTTTTCCATCAATGTAACTTGGTTCTGGGCCCAAGTATGGTGGCACATGCCTTAAATCCCAGCAGATCTGAGTTCCAGGTCAGTCTGGTCTACAAAGTGAGTTCCAGGCCAGCCTAGACTGCATAATGAGATCCTTGTCTCAAACAAACAAAATGATTGTTGCTCTGGCAGGTTACATGCTACCCTAGTAAGGAGAAATCTCTAAGATTCTCAAGAATCCCAGGCCACAGGATGTCTTCTAGAGCTGCCTAACCGAAAGTTCACAACAGAAAGGCTGGAATTCTGATCCGTCTTGACCCCCACTGCCTCTCCGTCAGCCACACTTTGTAAATCACACTCACATCACACTCACATCACACTCGCACACAAACTTCCTTCCTAGCAGGGTTTCTAGCTAGCGGCAGACCAACAAGCTCCCACCCTCTCCAATCAGACTTAAGCACTCAGGTCCTCCGGATCGAGTTTACCTGTGTGTATATAACCTCAGAAACACCCATGTACAGGTTTCGATGTGACCTTTCTAAGATTCTCAGATCCCCTAACTGAGCAGTCCCACCCAGACAGAAGCCGACCAGTGAGTAGATGCTGATTGGCAGTGCGGGCCCCGCCCCGCCCACGCCCCGCCCACGCCCACTCGCCCTCCGATTCGAGCCCGGAGGTGAGTTCGGGATTTCGCTCCAAATGCTCGGCCGCCGCACTCTCGCGGGATCTGAGACTTGCTCCCGGAAGACCCGCCTCTTTCCAGGGTAGCGACCAATCGACGAGGAAGACGGTTAAGACAGTTGGGTTTTGAAGAAGCCAATGAGCGCTTGCAGCGGAGAGTTTAAGAACAGCAGCCCGGCGTGCCATTAGTTGGTCTGGGATAGAACCTGTTTGGCAGACTTACGGACGCGCTGTGAGGAACTGGGGATTTGTGTTTGGTAGGGTCGAGTACGGGGAGGGGCCGGGCTAGTGCGAGCTGTGGCCTGCGGAGCCGAGGAACCCGGCGCGTTCCCGAGCTTGGTCGCCTCTCGCCCCTGTAGACCTTGCCATGGCGCAGTTCGTGTTCGAGAGCGACTTGCACTCTCTGCTTCAGCTGGACGCGCCCATCCCCAATGCACCCGTTGCGCGCTGGCAACGCAAAGCAAAGGAAGCCGCGGGCCCAGCCCCCTCGCCCATGCGGGCCGCCAACAGATCACACAGCGCTGGCCGGACTCCGGGCCGAACTCCTGGTGAGTGGGGAGCTGGGGGAGGGAGATAGAATCGCTGAGAGTCGGCCTTCTTGTTCCTTCCAGGAGCCTTGTCAGATTGTCTGGCTTGTCTCTCCCTGCCCCAGGCAAATCTAGTTCCAAGGTTCAGACTACCCCTAGCAAACCTGGAGGTGACCGCTATATCCCCCATCGCAGTGCTTCCCAAATGGAGGTGGCCAGCTTCCTCTTGAGCAAAGAGAACCAGCCGGAAGACGGGGAGACGCCTACCAAGAAGGTATGATTCCACAGGGGTCATGAGGCATGAGACTTGATATGTTCCTTGAGACTGGTCTGCTTCACCATACCCATCTATTCCAGGAGCATCAGAAAGCCTGGGCTCTGAACCTGAACGGTTTTGATGTGGAGGAAGCCAAGATCCTCAGGCTCAGTGGAAAACCTCAGAATGCCCCAGAAGGTAAGAATTGACATTCATGGAGGTTGGTGTCAGTCCTTCCAAGGGAGAGACATGTGGCTGCTTTTCCTACCTAACGTTGGCAGCAAGAGTTGTATCAGTTTCAAGGTCTAGACCCACTCCCTTGCCACAGGGTACCAGAACAGACTGAAAGTACTCTACAGCCAGAAAGCCACGCCTGGCTCCAGCCGAAAGACTTGCAGATACATTCCTTCCTTGCCTGACAGGATTCTTGATGCTCCTGAAATCCGAAATGACTACTGTAAGTGCATTATTGAGTTTGTGGGTGGAGAAAAAGGGCCTAGGAATGGACCAGTCTAACCAAGGACCTCATGTTTTCTTTCTGCCTCTGGCAGACCTCAACCTTATGGATTGGAGCTCTGGAAATGTATTGGGTGTGGCACTGGACAACAGTGTGTACTTATGGAATGCTGGTTCTGGTGACATACTGCAGCTGTTGCAAATGGAGCAGCCTGGGGACTACATATCCTCTGTGGCCTGGATCAAAGAGGGCAACTACCTAGCTGTAGGCACTAGTAATGCTGAGGTGCAGGTGAGCCTGGTCCCTATATTGTGACTCTGTGGTTATAAGCCTCAGGGAGGAGCTTGCCTATCTGGAAGGATGTTGACACCCAGCTCCAATCTCTGGCCCTGTGGTCTTGCCTCTGCAGCTATGGGATGTGCAACAACAGAAACGACTTCGAAACATGACCAGTCACTCTGCTAGAGTAAGCTCCCTAAGTTGGAACAGCTACATCTTGTCCAGGTCAGTGGTTTTTGCTAGTCTATAGCAAAATCAGTCTGGTTTCTCTGCCACCCCGAACTGAAATGGCTCTGGTTTGATTTTGTGTGGCCTCAGAACTAACTCTCTTTTCTGCTCTCAAGTGGTTCACGCTCCGGCCATATCCACCACCATGATGTTCGGGTAGCAGAACACCATGTGGCCACACTGAGTGGCCATAGCCAAGAAGTATGTGGGCTGCGCTGGGCCCCAGATGGACGACATCTGGCAAGTGGTGGCAATGATAATGTGGTCAATGTGTGGCCCAGTGGTCCTGGAGAAAGTGGCTGGGCTCCCCTGCAGACATTCACCCAACATCAAGGTGCTGTCAAGGTGAGAGAGCATCTGAGCTGAGGTATTGGCTTACTCAGGTATGAACTAGGGGCTGTTAAGGAGAGAAGACATGGTGGGATTGGACTGGGCTTAATGGCAAGACTTGGAACTCCCTGCACATCTGTCTGCTGACTTGACCTAGCCTTTATTCATCCCTCCTAGGCTGTTGCATGGTGTCCCTGGCAGTCCAGTATTCTGGCAACAGGAGGAGGTACTAGTGACCGCCACATTCGCATTTGGAATGTCTGCTCTGGGGCCTGTCTGAGTGCTGTAGATGCCCATTCCCAGGTAGGTGTTATTTGGATTATTGAGATGTTTTGACCTATCCCACTCCAGTGGTTCTTTATGTGACCTTTCTGAATAACCAATTCCACTCTAACTATACCTGATCATTTCTAAAATTGAGACTCAGTCCTCATTCTCTAGTTACCATTTCCAGGTTTGGCTTATCTCCAACCATTGGTCCTCTAAGTCACCTCTATATGTTCCAGTTATGTTAGTCACTTCACCTTGCCTTCTGGAAATGTACTGTTGTTCCTCTTGCTTCAGGATAGCAGAACCTGCTGAGAAATCTGAAAAGCTTCCTAAATCTTTCATCTTTAAGATATTTCGGTTTTACCTTGGACTATCATTCACATCTGTCCCCTCCTCATTACTGAGTCCTCAGTCATTTTTTTTTTTGAGACAAGGTCTTGCCCTGGCTGACTTTACACTGCCGTGACCCCCCTGCTAGTATCCCAAGTGCTGAGATTACAAGCATTAGCTGAGTGTATCTTACTGTCCCTAACCTGTGATGACTCCCACAACCAGAGCACATGATCCAGATACATTGGGACATTTGAGGCTTGCTGCTGGTGTGCCTTTCTGTAGACTTCCACTCACACTCAGCCTTCACTGTAGGCTTGGGCTCTGAAGCCCCATTGTTGGAGCTACACAAGGTGATCATCTATTGCATTACTTTGGGCAACTTATGGAACTTCCTTCTGATGGATTCATCTTCCATAACAGTCTTAAGGGACTTCAGTAAGGACTGTGACCATTGAGTTTAAGTCTGTAGCACCTGATAAGGTTCCCAATACTAGAATGGACTCCGCTCTGAGTAGCCCTGGCTGTAGGTCATGTCCATAACCCTTTTCCACAGGTGTGTTCCATCCTCTGGTCACCCCACTATAAGGAGCTTATCTCAGGTCATGGCTTTGCCCAGAACCAGCTGGTTATTTGGAAGTACCCAACCATGGCCAAGGTGGCTGAGCTCAAAGGTAGGTGGCAAAAGGAAGACAGAAAGAAAGACCACATAATGTATGATTCCATTCATATGAAATGTTGAAAATAGGTAAATGTAGAGAGCATAAACACCATTGGGTTTACTAGGGAGTTTAGCCAGATGGTGGGAAGTATGATTTAGAATGCTGTACTACTAGTTAGAAGTATGTACAACCTAGTAAATACAGTAAAACTACTATTATTTAATAAGAGGGTGGGCTTATGGTATTCAAATTTGATTTCAAGACTACAAACAAGATTAGAGGGCTGTGTGTGTGCTCTAACACTGCTCTTACCACAGGTCACACGGCCCGGGTCCTGAGTCTCACCCTGAGTCCAGACGGGGCCACAGTGGCCTCAGCAGCAGCCGATGAGACCCTACGCTTGTGGCGCTGCTTTGAGCTGGACCCTACCCTGCGGCGGGAGCGGGAAAAGGCCAGCACCGCTAAGAGTAGCCTTATCCACCAAGGCATCCGCTGAAAACAAACCCTTTACCCCTTTTGGGCTTTTTGTTTTTTTCTAATTTTGTTTATTTTTTTCTAATAAAGTTATATCTTCCTTCCTTGTGTCACAGTATCCTTCCTAGAGGCTGCCCCTACTCTGACTAGAGCCATAAGTCTTGTGGGAACTTTTGGCCACCCTTTTTTTTTTTAATTTGTGGACTGAGCCCAGAGCCTTAGCCACTGAGCTTTTTTATTTTGAGATAGGGTCCAGGTTAACCTTGAACTTGTGAGCTTCCTGCTTCAGTACCCTCTACCCAGGAGCTAGAATTACTGCCTGCACCACCATCCATCTTTGAGCCCCGCCTCCATGTACACACACAATGCACACTCTCCGTGGTTTCCCCTGTCACTTTAATTAAGACACAAGTGAATACACAGCCTGTATTGCCAGGCCCGCTGCCCTTCCTGACCTTTAGCCCAGAAGCTCATGCTTCATTGTGGAGTGAAAAAGGGAGCCTGAGTCCATAGTGACAGATTATTGCTGACCTCTTCAGTGTGAGGAGAAAGGCCACAAGACCCTGGTGGGGGCCAGCCCTGAGTATTCTTCTCCCAAGTTTAAGGCAGGGTGGGGGAAGTAAATGTCCAGCCCTTTCAGCCTCCAGTTCTGGTGGCAGACAGCAGTGAGGCCACATCCCTGGAGCTGGCTGGGAGAGGGAATGGAAACAGTGGTCCCTGTAGACCAGCTGTGGGGAGGGGAGAGCCAGTCGTCCTACTCAGTCCTGACCACAAGAGCCCTGGTCACAGGTGTAGGTGGAGAGAACACTGGTGGATGCTGCCCAAGGTGCAGTCCTGAGGCACTTAGGTGGGCAATATCGAGGCCATGCTTCTCAGTTGGCCTTGACCTTGGTGGTAGCTGGAGCTCCATTTTGCTGAACTGCACGGGGCAGCCGCTTTCCCTTGGTGTAAGAGTGATACCAGAAATTAGAGAAGAGCATGAAGAAGATGGTGCCATACATCCAGATGAGGTGGATGATGAGAGGGTACTGGTAGTCGCATCTGTCCATGAAGTAGTATTGGCTGATGTGCAGTGAGACCAGGACAAACTGGATCTGCAGCAGAAAAAGACAGGGATCAGAAATAGGTTTGGGAAGAAGAGTGGATAGAGAAAAGCCTTGGGGAGGATGGGATCAGAGAGGTGAGACTGGTTGGGTCAAGAAGGAACTAAGAGAGTATTGGGGGATGGCGCCTCACCAGCTGAATGGCTGTCATATGCTTTTTCCACCAAAGGTAGGGCTGAGCCACAGGGCCAAGGGCAGACAATCCATAGTACAGGTACATGACAACATGTACAGAGGAATTTATCATGGCATGGAAAGAACCCATTCCTCCTATGACAGGAAAGAAAAACGGTCAGGAGATGACCCTCTGCTCCCAGGGGCCATCCTTTTCTCCATGATCTACACGGCTCACCTGGAGCGATCTTTATCCCCCACCACCAGCTCCAGGGAAGCACTGAGTGATGGAAGACATGGAGGAAGGTCACCTGCTCATCTTTCTTCCGGAGAATAAATATCACCTGCGAGAAGAATAGAGGAAAGGCTTAGTGCCAATGCCTTTCTTTCTCCACCCAAATTCTAACCCTGTAACTACTCACTGTGTCCATCAGCTCAATGACCTTGGAAAACATGAAGAGCCAGGCCACTCGAACCATCTGTAAGAAGTTAGATCAGTCTTAATACTTCACACAGTACCTAAAGAGCCTCTGTTTACAGCCAGCCACACAGGTCTTACTCTGACTGCTCCCTTACCTAGGTTGCTTATGATTTACCTAAGGCTCTCCTTACCCGAAGTGCTTCAGGGCTATTTGAGAAGTCCACAGGGTCACAGCGCCAGGTGTAGGTACTCAGCCAACCAGACATCAGGAACTAAGGAAGAGAGTGGATCAGACCAGACATCAGGAACAAAGGAAAAGAGTGGATCAGACCAGAGCTCCCCTCCCTGCAGCCCTCCCCTCCTCTAACTGAACCTCTGGAAAGTAGATATGCCATGCTCTGGCCCATGCACTATGCCCTAACTCTTGCCCTGCAGGCCGAAACTACAACCTAGGCATTCCAGCCTACCTCATAGACAATGCAGAGAGAGAGTGTCACCAGTGAGAAATTGTAGACAATCATGAAGCCACGAAGTTGGAAGGGCTTCCTATTAGCCATGACTCGAGGCCCAAGTGATAGGACGAAGTACACATAGGTCAGAAGGATGGATGTTATTAACAAGGGGGACCCCATCAGAGGGTAGTTCTGGATCCGGGGATCTGAGAATAGGACATCAAAGGAGTTAAGAGTCACAAGGTTCAAGATGGCTTCCTAGGTCTAGACAGGAGATGAGGTACAAAAAGGTGAAGTTCATAAGGACTCTTCATTAGGCCATAGCCCTAGATCCTGGGATCCCAGGAAAGCAGGGAAGGCACGACTTTGGACTTACCTGCAAGTTTCATCAATTCTTGGTACAAGTTCACAACAGCCTCCATCCTGGCTAAGGACTCTGAGGAGGGATGAAGAGTGGGCATCAGAGAGGGACCACCGCATGCCCCCATCCCACACTTGGCCCACAGAGACAAGATACAGGAAGAGAAAACCCTAATGCCTCACTGGTGAAAGGGTAGGGCTCAGCGGTAAATACTGCCCTATCGTGCATAAGGCCCAAGTTTAACCCTGACTGGTGAAAGGGTAGGGCTCAGCGGTAAATACTGCCCTATCGTGCATAAGGCCCAAGTTTAACCCTGACCATGGGGAGCAGGGACCTACTGGGAGAAAAGGCACTTTGGATGGAGCATCCTGCCTGCCTGGAGAGAGCTGTCCCACCCTTCCTCTCCACACCTTCCCCTCCTCTCAGAGTTTCCCTTCCTGGCCTTCCTCCCTCCCTTCCTCTATGAGAGAACTCTGAATTCCAGGTCTCCTCCTGGAGCCTTTTCCCTCACAGCATAGTCCGTGTTCCCAGTGAACCTCCTTACCCTTATTGGCAAGCAGTCTCATCTGCCCAGTTTGAGAGGTCACTCTTCTCTCCAGAGTTTCCCCTTCAACCACTCCTCTCCTTTTCCCAAGTAAAGTCCCTCTGGTCCTTTCCCAAGACTCGATGTCCCCTTCTGTCCCCTGCCAGGACTCCCACCTCCATGGTCCTTTCTATCCCTTCCAGTACCTGAACAAACCAAGGGTTCCACGTCTCCCTGGGCTTCCCCTCTGCCTTCCGGCTCCCACCTCCAGCCTCCTGCCTTATTCCAGGCTCTCACCTCCAGCCTCTCCTCCCCTCTTCTCACCAGCAAGCCTTCAACTCTCTTCCACTCAAGTGGCCTGGCTCTTTGAGACTCCTGCCCTGGCGGCTCCACCTGTCTGACTAGATCTTGCAGCAGCCCCGCCCTCCGCCCGCCCCCGCTACATTGGGCATGGGGTGGAGGGTGGGTCCAGGCCACAGGTCAATGACGAGCAGGACCCACCAGAATTGAGAAAGCCAAGTAAGGTCCCAGACTCAACACCTTAGACCAGCCAGATAACCTAAGGTTGTAGGTTCTCCAGAAACTTCTGGCCAGGACCTGTGGCCAAAGCCCGAGGAATTGCTAAAGTCCACACCCAGCATTCTCTCCCAAACCAGCCATGAATTCTCAGTTTGTCCTACTTCAGAATGGGCATCACCCTTCCCTACCAGGGAGGGGTAAGGACACCAGTGGTATGTGAGGAGGTGGGAGAGTGGGGGAGGTCTCAGGAATCTTTCCCTCCTCTGGGAGGGAGCCTCATAGGCTAGGCCCTCTCCTCCTCAAAGTCTGAAGGAATGTCAGGGGGAATCTTACAGGGATACACAAACTTAGCCTAGATGCAGGAAAGCCCAGGACTCTGTCCCAGAGGGATCAGGCAATTGCCCAACAACCGAAGTGCTCCAGGTGCTCTCCATTGGCATCAGCATCCTGACACACACACACCTCTTCCTCACATAACTCTCAACGACCCCTGAGACATGCATACTATACCAGGGGCTAGCACACATTCACACACAGTCCATGCATATCTTGCTGACCACACCAGTAAAACAGCCCTCCCTACCGGATCTGACATGCCAGGCTCCTAAACCTCAGCTGTCAGGGAATACATTCACAGTGGCACCTACACCTCACCAGGCATGGATGGATGTAGGAGAGGTGAGGGAACATCTCCTCACTCACACCGCCCTCCTTCACACAGAGCTTTTGGTGATGGACACTCCTCACTTCTTCACACACAGTCACACTTTTGAGGGTGACTTATGTTGGAGTGGGGCCTAGCACTTAGGCATGTGGTCTCACACACAGTTCCTCTCTGACACATGTGAGCCTGCCAGCTCCTTATCTCCTTCAACCACCTCCTCCAATTCACTCCCCTTCACCATCACATACACCGGTCGACACACAGGAACCCTGAGGACAGGAGGGAGTCCAGACTTCTAAGAAGGATCTCTCCCTAAGCTTGAGGAAAACCTGGGTGAGTCCCCCCGCGGTGGAACAGGGCCAGTTCCCTTAAGATGGATGGAAAGGAAAAAGGGCATCGGCCAAGGGAAGGAAGGGGAAGAGGGAGGAGGGGGCAGAGGAGGCAAGGCCAGGTGCTGGAAAAGAGCTAGGTGTGAGCAAATGGGGGTCAGGGGCCAAGATGCCGGGGAGGGAGCGTGCTGGGATAGCTGGGACCTCCCACCCACTCGCCCCAGGAACAGCCTCGCCCACAGCCTGGGCAGGGCAGGGCGGGCAGGGCAGGGCTAGCCGGGCCAGCCTGGCAGGGGGCGCTGGCACGTGGGAAGTCATGGAAGGTCCACACTCACCAGTGGGAACCAGGTGGGCAGAAGTGGAAGGCTCGGAGGGATCAGGGCCAGAGAGAAGTCCCCAGGGCCGCCTGCCGGCCACTTCCTCATCTGCTGGGCCGACTTTCTGTCACCAGAGGGGGAGGAGGCGGGCCGGGCGGGGGGCGCCTGCTGATTGGGCGGCTGGCCCAGGCAGGAGGGGCCCGTCCAGCGCCCGGGCGGGAGCAGGGGCGGGTCGCCAGATCCCCGGGCAGGAAGCACACCCATCCCCAGCTCTCCACCCCTTCCTTCGCATCTCTCAGCCTGTCCCACCGATGACTATGGCTTGGCCCGAACCCAGCTTCTTCTTGACGTTCAGCCGGCATGGCCCTATTCGTGGTCCTCTGTCCAGTCCAGCATGAGGACCCACTCATCGGCTGTCTGCTCTGTGACAGGCGCGCCAGCTTAAGACTCCGGGAAAATGCCAGGGTTCAACCATTTCCTCAAGGCTTTTCCAGCAAGGGCAGCGGAGGGCCGCCTGTGCTTGTTTAGGGCTGATTGGGGTGGCGGGAGGCCTTAGCGGGAGGCAGCAGCTGGCCACCACCATGCCTCTCAGAGCCTATAAACTTGGATGAGTCCTAGCATTAGGAGCCACGGAGAGGATTTCCTGGAATGGAGATGGGAGAATACAAGTGGCCCCAGGCAAGAACAGTGAATCACTGTCTAAACTGGCCTTCAAGGTAGTGAAAGGGGGTGAAGGGAGGAGAGGCAAGTGAAATTGGCTGTGGGTCAATGTAGTAGATCTTGGAGTCCAAGTGAGGCAGTTTGACTTTTTTTTTTTTTTGGTTTTTCGAGACAGGGTTTCTCTGTGTATCTCTGGCTGTCCTGGACTCGCTTTGTAGACCAGGCTGGCCTCGAACTCACAGAGATCCGCCTGCCTCTGCCTCCCGAGTGCTGGGATTAAAGGCGTGCGCCACCACGCCCGGCGGCAGTTTGACTTTTATTCTAGAAGCAGAAGAAAAGATTTTTGAGGCGACTTGTCTCATTCATCAGACATTTACTAGCCATCTATAGTGTGCAAAACCACATTAGGCTCTGGTCCCTGTATTTGCATTATTTACAACCCAGGTTCAAAGTACTAAACAGAGATCAGGTGAGAGAGAACAGTTGGACCCGAAGAGCATATTGTTGAGATTGGGAAAGGCAGACAACCTGTGTGGGAGTCCATTTAGTTGTCAGCTCAACACTGCCTGCTCCCTACCCCCACCAGGTAGTCCAGACTATTGGATGACATGAAATCTGTTCTTGCCTATAATGATCCAATTACAGCTTGGACTACTGGATGATGTAAATATGTAGAGAGTTGGGGAAATCAGAAGAGGCAGTGGCTAGGAGGGATATCGTACACTCAGAGCTGGTAGACACAGCTACCTAGGCATTGTTAAGAGATGAAAGCCCAAATACAGTTTTGAGCATCCTTTAGATTACCTATTCGCTCTCTCTCTCTCTCTCTCCCTCTCTCTCTCTCACCCTCTCTGCCTCTCTCCCTCTCCCCCCCTCTCTGTTTTTTTGAGATAGAGTTTCTCTGTGTATCCCTGGCTATCCTGGAACTTACTCTGTAGACCAGACTGGCCTTGAACTCACAGAGATCCACCTGCCTCTGCCTCCCCAGTATTGAGATTAAAGGCGTGGACCACCATGCCCAGCAGCACCGACTCCTGACAGGAACCAGCAGAGAATTGACTCCCAAACCCAGTTTCTTCGTCATCGCACACTGGGCCCTAACCCCATCTCATCTCCCAAACCCAGTTTCTTCGTCATCGCACACTGG
>CAJQZJ010001750.1:1848445-1885547 GCA_907164525.1 Lophiomys imhausi | reverse complement strand
ACCCCATCTCATCTCCCAAACCCAGTTTCTTCGTCATCGCACACTGGGCTCTAACCCCATCTCATCTCCTAAACCCAGTTCCTTCGTCATCGCACACTGGGCCCTAACCCCATGTCATCTCCTAAACCCAGTTCCTTCGTCATCGCACACTGGCTCTAACCCCATCTCATCTCCTAAACCCAGTTCCTTCGTCATCGCACACTGGCTCTAACCCCATCTCATCTTCCAAACCCAGTTTCTTCGTCTTCGTCATCGTACACTGGGCTCTAACCCCATCTCATCTCCTAAACCCAGTTTCTTTGTCATCGCACACTGGTTCTAACCCCATCTCATCTCCTAAACCCAGTTTCTTCGTCATCGCACATTGGGTCCTAACCCCATCTCATCTCCTAAACCCAGTTCCTTCGTCATCGTACACTGGCTCTAACCCCATCTCATTCTACTTGGGTCATTCTCAAGCTGCAGCCTGTGCTATAGCCACCAAATAATGTCAGCATCTCTCTCTCCAGGGAACATCCACGATGAATCCAAAACCTGTCAGTACAGCATTCAGATTGGTACTCTGCATGTATGTTTAGGAAAGACTTGTTAGATGAACGTTCATGAATTTACATACAAACATACCCATCTATGGGGCTGCCTCCGACTCTCAAACCTTTCCCTGGCTCAGCATAAGACACAGTCACATCTCCAGGCAGTAAATCACCCACCCCTGCCTCTGGCTGACTACCATGCATTTTTTTGCACCTCTCCCAACTCCACGATCCTTTCAGCGGGAAAAGTTCATATTTTAGTCATAACTCTGTCTTCATGGTTGGGCCCATTATCTGCCATTCAGTTGGTCCTACACACGTTTGCTGATTAGATATTAGAATAAATAGGACAATGGAAGGAAAGGAGAAACTGAGACCAGGAGTGGAGTGGGGAGAACAGTATTTCTTTATATTTCCCTTGAGAGCAGTAATTATTGAGTTAACCAATACTTATGAGGTCTTGATGTCTTTCATGTATATTCAAACAGCTTTGAGGCCACACCTGACTGAAGTTCTGACGTTAAATGTTCCAGTTACTATGTGTGATTGTGTATATATTGTGGAAGCTCCTAAAAATGAGAAAAAATAGCACCTAGCTTATAGAATCATTGTGAAGGTTAAAGGCAATAACCCATGTAAAGTGCTTATGATTCTCTATCTCAACATTTATAGACAAGGTAAGAAACAGGCCATCACACAAAATACATGTTTGTATATGAATTAACAAATAGTCCTAAGCCGGGCAGTGGTGGCGCACGCCTTTAATCCCAGCACTTGGGAGGCAGAGGCAGGCGGATCTTTGTGAGTTCGAGGCCAGCCTGGTCTACAAAGTGAGTCCAGGACAGCCAGGGCTACACAGAGAAACCCTGTCTCGAAAAACCAAAAAAAAAAAAAAAAAAAAAAAAAAACAAATAGTCCTTTAACAAATCTTTCCTAAGCAACATGCAAATATATAAACTTTTCTGAAAGCCCTACTGAGAGATTTGGGCCTATATATCCATTACGAAAGTGCACTGGAAAGATGATGACAATGTTCTAAAGTCAAACAAACAGGAAGCTTCCAGCATGTGTACATCTGGGCCACACTAATGACCATGGCAAGGCCTCAATAAATGTTGGCTGACTACATGAGTGAACAAAATCAAAGACTCAATTCTTAACCTGGTCTTGACAGAAAGCAATTTTCAATATCTGATATAGTCCAACTCTGCCAAATGGCATCTCCATGGTCACAGGATTCTTACAAAGCACCCAGCCTAGGAGAGCAGACACACATACAAATGAACAACATAGTAGCATGTGGTGAATTTTCCCAAGGAGAAACCCAGCATCTTAGGAAAGCTCTGGGGAGTGGGAGACTTAATCAGAGGTGGGGGTTAGTTCCTAAAGGCTTCTCTGAAATGACACCTGACACTCAGGAACACTTTGTAACAGTAGAGGCCTTTGAGACACAGAGAAGCATGTAATGGCCTGGAAGCAAAAGATGTGGCAAGTGATGGATACTCTTAAGTAGTTTGGTATGGCTCCAGCTCAGAGAGCCATCCCAGCCTTCCCCAACCCTCCCACCTGTGTGTGTGTATGTGAGCACATGCTCTCGCCACGTGTGCATTTTGAGACAGAATCTCACTATGCAGCTCAGGCTGTTCTCAAACTCCTCCTGCCTTTGTCTCTTTAGTGCTAGGATTACAGGCATGTGCGACCATACTCAGCCTGTTTATAATTTTTGGCCCTGGATGCACACAAGAATCACCTGGGGAGCTTTTAGAACCAGTGCCTGCCTCTCTCACTTCTAAAGTGATACTAATGGCTGTTTTTAATAGGAAAGGGCTGGAATTTGTTTATAGGCTGTATGGAAAAACACAAAGGGACCCGCCAGGAACACACACACATAGATTGGCTTTTGGCTAGGGAAAACACCTCACAGACTAAAATGTATAGAAATAAAGTCTGTTAGTAGGTTGGGATGAAATTGAGGGAGTTTCATAAAGGAGACTATTTTCAGCAGAAGGTGAGGCACTTGGTGAGCATGAGCAGCAGTGAGATTAGAGGTTTTAGGGAGTGATAAAGGTCTGTTAAACTAATGGCAGCCATTGGGCAGGCTTCCTGGGCACAGATGGTGGCCCCACCCACTGAAGACCATGCAGGGTGGTGTTCTTCATCAGACATTAGGGGTTAGGGTTTTTCTTTTGTTTCTCTTATAAATATTGTATGTATGTATTTGTGTGTCTGTCTGTCTGTCTGTCTATGTGTGTAAGTTAACAGCATCTGTCTTTTCCATTGGTACTAGGAATCAACCTCAAGTCCTGTTTGAGTGGCAAGTACTTTGTCAACGGAGGCATCCTCCTACTGCTGCCCCCACCACCACCACCTTTAAAGGCAGGATCTTACTTTATAGCTCAGGCTAGACTGGAATTCTCTATTTTCCTGCCTCGGCTTCCTGAGTGCTAAAATTACAAGTATATAGGAGCACTCCTGGATCCCAGCAAAGCTTTTAGGTTAGGAGAGCAGACATGAATGGACAGGTTGGGATCTGTAGGAAAGCAACATGGATGGCCTCGGAGGTGAGATGAAAAGCAAACCAAAACACAGGTTAACGTGGAAGACCAAGGCTGCTCTGGCTAAGCTCGTGGGAGCTTTAGGACCAATCACAACAACAGACACGATGAGATCCACGGCCACTGGGGTCCACGGCCACTGGGGAAGCAATGTCCTGGGGCCTAAATCTGTTGGTGCCACGCTGGAAAAGGCAAAGGCTAAAGAACTCCCCACTAAACTGGGCTAAATGTACACTGCTAAGTTTTCTGCACATAAATATAATTACAAAACTAAAAAAATAAAATGAGTTGTTTGTATAGGGATGATACTGAAGATTTCTCAGTAGAAGGCTGACATGACCATCTTGTACTTTGACAGAAAACCTGCCACAGTTAAGAGTATTATCAAAAAGAAGGGAGTGAGACCAGATAGGGAACCATTCAGAGGCACAGATGTGGCACATATCTGACCTACGTCAGTGGTGGAAAGAACAGAGAGAAGCCAGGCCTGACAGAAGCTCTATAACATGGGTGGGGTGGATGGAGAATGTGAATGCAGTTTGGGACATCCCAAGGCTGAGGTGAAAATGCATACATGACAGGCAATCTGAACTTTGAAGTTCAGTACTTTGAATTCAGATGAAAGTCTGAGGCCTGAGATCTCTCTGTAGAGGAGGCACTACACAGAGCATGCAGTGAAGCTGTAGTTTGGGGCTGTCCCTGCTTTCACTTCTCTCAAGGTGTTCTTCCCCTGACATAACCCCCCCAAATCCTAGCTCCTAACAGCATTTAATCCAGACCCAGAGTTCTTCCATGAGAGGGATCCTAGTGAAGCAGAATGGAGAGATGTGGAAGAGAGGACAAACCTGGAGGCCCTAAGCCATCTAAAATCTATGTACAGCCCATGACAGGCGGGTCTCCTTTCTCTTCTTTTTGTGGGTTTGTGTGTATACATGTATATGCACATGTGTGGGTGAACGGCCCTTGGGGTGTACATATGGAGGCAAGAGGTCAATGTTTGGTGTCTTCTGCTATGGCCTTTAAAATTTTTTTGAGTTTGTGTGTGTGTGTGTGTGTGTGTGTGTGTGTGTGTGTGTGTGTAAAGTGTTTTGCTTCCACACATGTATGTGCACCACATGCAGATCCCTGGGACTGGAGTTACAGATTCCAGTCTGTAAGATGCTGTGTAGGTACCAGGAATCCAACCCAAGTCCTCTGCAAAAGCAACAAGCACTCTTAACCACCAAGCTAACTCTCTGGCCATCTACCTTACTTTTTGAAAAGAGTAACTCACTGAACCTGGGGCTCTCTGAATGACTAAGCTGGCTCCCAAGCTCCAGGGGCCTTCCTATGTCCACCTCCCAACCCTGGTATTATATATGGCTATGGATGTTAGAAATCCAACTCAGATCCTAGCTCATGCACAGCTAGCACTCTGCTTACTTTACCCACTGAGCTATGTTCCCCAGCTCTCTCTCTTTAAGTTAAACTAGCTTAATTACAATGTTGCAATCAAAACTATCTAATTAGGTAAAAATGACCTCTTAGGAATGAGAATAAAAGAATAATAGCATTTTAATGCTATGTGCCTTAAGGACCTTGTATGCACTTGTAAGAAGCTTGGACTGTATCCTGTAGAAAATTACTATCTACTTAGAGGATTAAACTTACCTATGCTCAGCTGAAAGTATCCTTTGAAATAAGTTCCTTGTTGTAGTGGTGGCAACTGAGGCTCTTGAAAGTGAAATAACTTGTCTAAGATTATACAAGGGCCAAGTGTCTAGGCCAGGATTTGAACTTATAAAGAATAAACTGCAATAAAATAAAAATTGCCCTAATGGAATTGTGTAAACGATACAGGAGAGGTAGCTTAAGGATGGTCAAGTGTCCACAGAGGACACACTAAAAACTTTTCAGGACCAGTAACACGTGAAGTGCAAAAATGAATTTTTTTATTGAGTGAACAAGAGTGGAGGTAGACAGGATCTCATTCTGAGTGGGCTAAGCATGTTAAGCTGTGGGAGCAGCACCTACCCCATGTCCTGACAGCCACAGCAAAGTGATGAGGCTGGCAGAGGGTGCCAGGGACTGATGTCTGAACAAACAGTGGCCAGTATGAAGGCAGGGACAAGCACTGGACTATGGAGCTCTGGCTCTGATACACAGCAAGTCACTCCAGCCCAACCTGTGCTTTGTAAGCACAGAGGATTGAGGCAGGGTCTTACCCAGATACATGCAGAGGGATCTGAGGGGTGAAGAGCAGCTCCCTTTAGGGGAAGAAGACTGTGAAGATGAGTTGTTAGCTACTTCAGACAGGGAACAGACGCCATTTAGAAACAATGAAAAAGAACATCTTAGGTGAGGGACCTTGTTCAATGATACAATTTAAGACCAAACTGGGGCTTAAGAGAAGAGCATGAGCAACAGCTACGAGAGAGAAATAAGACACAGAACTAAACTGATTCACAGTATCTGGTAACTCAGGGTAAAATGTTGCACTGCTGGCTCTGTACTGTTGCCAGGGAGACCCTGGGAATGAAACCCACACAAAGGGCATCTCTGAGGGCAGTTTATGAGGCATAGGAACAGGGGAGTGGCCGGAGGAGGAAGTTTATGGTCTCTTAGAGGAATTGGTCAATCATTTATTTAAGTAGCTACCAGGAGCAGATTTCTAGCTAGGGATAGCTGAGATGTATCAAGGTTCTCCTACTGTCAGGCACTGTTTTAAACAACCCTTTAGGATAGCCACAAGAATAAAGAAATGGGGCATAAATATTTTGATGTTCCAGCATCATATGGCTAGTAAGCTGCTAGGCTGGGATTTAAATCCAAGCAGCATGACACTACAAATATATACACATGCACAAATATATGTATGTATATGTATGCATATTTGTTCTTATTTGTCTGTTTGCTTAAAACAGTCTTGCTGTGTAGCCCTGGTTGGCCTGGAATTTACTTGCAGAAATCCACCTGCCTCTGCCTCCCAAGTGCTGTTATTGGCATGCACCCCAGTTATGTCATATTACCACTACAAAAATGAAATCATAATAGCAATATTAGGAACACTACTGTAGGTAGTGTTATGATGGGCCACATGATATAGGATACCAAAAGCACATTATCTTCCCAAAGACCACAGAGTTCTCAGACGGAAAAACTAAGGTCAAACTCTGACAGTTCGGGGTGCTCAAACTTGAAGGACAATAAAGTGCAGGAGGGGCTACAAGACATTTGTACAAGGTACAGATGTGAAACATAAAAGAGGAGGTAACTGACCTTTCTTGAAGGGAATGGCACTGAGTTGTGGACAGGCTGGGATGCTGGAAGACCTCACAGAGAAGTGACATGGGAGCCCAGTTTTAAAAGTTGATTGTGAGGTTGGAGAGAAGACTCGATGGTTAAGAGCACTGTCTGCTCCTCCAGAGGTCCTGCATTCAACTCCCAGCATGTGGTTACCATGGTGGCTCAGAACCATCTACAATGGGATCTGATGCTTTCTTTCATCATGGAGATATGACCGGAAGATATGTCAGAATATGTAGGAAGACAGAGAACTCATGTATATAAATAAATCTTTTTTTTTAAAGTTGATTGGGAGTTTGGCATGGTTATTATGAGGCTGAGGCAGGAGGATTGCCAAGAGTTCTATGTCAGCTTAGGCTAGGTGAGACCCAGTTTAATCTTCTCTCCCAAAAGGAATATGGTTGATTATCAGACAGAATGATAAAGCATAGTAGAAAAAAAATGGAGCCTTAAAAGAACTGGTCACACTAGACAGGCTTTTGGAATTATGTAGGTAGCAAATCAATATAATAGATAAGCCAGAAAGGAGGCCACTAGGTCAAAGAATCTTACACCTTTCCTTAAAGTGTGAGCTACTTTTAGAATAGCTCCAGGGAGTCTGCCAACTTTGTGTGAAGCCCTTCAGTCCAGATGTCCTTGAAATCTATTTTCTCCTAAAGACTGCAAGGCTGGGCCTGTTAGTACAGGTTGGTAATCACAGTTGCTTAGGAGGTTGAGGCAGGAGGATCCCAAGTGTAAGGCCAGCCTGGGCAATTTAGTGAGACCCTGTCTCAAAATGAAAGTAAAAAGAGAGCTGGGAATGGAGCTCAGTACAGAATACTTGCCTATCATCCATGAGGCCTGGGGCTCAGTTTCTAGTGTTTAGTGTTTCTGTCTCTTTCTGTCTCAATCTCCTAGCCCCCCCCCCCCACCCCACACTGGATTTACATTTCACTTTAAATTACCCTCAAGTAAAATGAAAATCACAGAATAATTTCATCTGATGGCTTTTCTGCCTGGAGCACTGTCCTCCCAACCTCCTAGATACGTGAACCCAAGTTTAAGAAATATAGGGAGTGAACTGTCAAAAAGATTTTAAGCAAGGGAGTAATAGGGTCAGATCTGAAGTCTTAAAAGTGCTGGCAGACTTTTGGAAAAGATACTGCAATTTCCAGGTGTAGAGGTAGGGTGTCTGAATACTATTTTCACTTAGAGCAGCTCAGAGGTTCAGCTGATTATGTACAGGTTAGGTGTTGGGACTGACTTGGCTTTGGACTGGTTATAGGGGAGGTAGCTGGGAACATATGAGAGAAATAGTTTAGGGTGTTCCCATGTCTCTGGTTTAGGTAATCAATGCCCAGGAAAACTAGAGAAAAAACAAGTGTGGAGAGAGAAGAATGACTAGATTTGCACAGCTGGAACCCGGGGTAACTGTGGGTGAAATGGACCACGGATATCCAAACAGCAACCTGCAATTCAGCAGAGATCTGAACTGAAAACAAAACTTGCTTGAGTTGTACCACAAAAGAATGGTGGCCATATAGAGGGCAGATAGCTTAAGAAGGGAGATAAGGACAAGCAGAGAGTAACAGCAATTAAGAAGGCAGAAGTTCAGAAGTCCAAAAGCTGCTGAGAAGAAATAGCCAGTGAGGTGGAAGAATGAGTGGAGTTGCTCTAGAAGCCAATGCAAGGAAAGAGACTTGAAGAAATGCTCAGGATTGCTGAGTACTACGGAGAGGTTAAGGAACGTAAGAACAGAGCCAAGAAAGATTTCTAGTATGGAAGACTCTTAAAACATTATTAACCAGGTCATGAAAAAAAAGCATACTCCAGAAAAATTAGCATAAAGAATAAAAGGTGGGGGCTGGAGAGATGGTTCAGTAGTTAAGAGCACTGGCTGTTCTTCCAAAGGACCAGGGTTCAAATCCCAGCACCCACAGTTTACAGCTGTCTGTGATGGCTGGGCACACCTTTAATCCCAGAATTCGGGAGGCAGAGGCAGGCAGATCTCTGTGAGTTCGAGGCCAGTCTGGTCTACAAAGTGAGTCCAGGACAGCCAGGGCTATACAGAGAAACCTTGTCTCGAAAAACCAAAAAAAAAAAAAAAAGAATAAAAGGTGGCCTCCATGTAGGATCTGAGCAAAACAATCAATCTAAATAAAGGATCACAGACTAGGAAATTAGGGTGAGAGCCAGGAAGGCAGTGGGAAGGTAGAAAGTAGAAAGGGGAGCCACTCAAGGTACTTTGTATTTGGTTCAGTATATAAAGTTACTATCATATGGGATTTGTAGCTGGGAACATGTAAGAAAAATAGTTGAGGATGCTCCCATATGCCTGGCTTAGATTATCCCCAGGAAAACTAGAAAACGGATATGAAGGGAAGAACGACTTGAGTTTCCACACCCAGAACCTGTGGTAACTATGGGGCAAAAAGGCAGGAATATCAAAATTACACAAAGTATAATTTTCTGGACTAAACAAAAAATATTTCCAGGGCTAGGTATGGTGGTGCATGCCTATAATCCCAGCACTCAGGAGGCAGAGGCAGGTGGATCTCTGTAAGTTCGAGGCCAGCCTGGTCTAAAAAGTGGGTTCCAGGATAGCCAGGGCTGTTACACAGAGAAACCTTGTCTTGAAAAACCAAAAACAAACAAAACAAACCCAGAACTCTTTCCATACATGTGTATTATCCAAAGGATGAAGATGTTTGAGAGTGGGAGGCGACTTCAAATCCACAGTCACCTCACCACCTCTTTGATTCATCTTTATGACAATGTGCCAGGAACAGTGCTAGGGACAAGGTCTAGATGGAGGTTCATGACAGAGAACATTAGCTGGAGCTGTTAGGGGTCTGAGGAACTTAGGAAACCTCAAGTAACAGACCTAAGCAATAAGAAAAATAAAACAAAAAAAGAAAGCCTGCATATGGGGGCTTGAAAGTCAATGTCAGGCTAGAAAAATCACTGGAGTCATTCAGGTGTGAGGTAAGGGAGGCCCTAGGAATTCAACAGCCTCAACAGTCCATGCCATGCTTCCTGGCAAGCGTAAGTATCCAAGTTACCTTGTGAAGGCATGTGACTCTCTTAACAAGAGACCACATGAGAGGAAGCCAGGCTCTGTCACTACACATGGGAGTCAGGAACAAAAGAGATTAGAGATTAACAAGAGGTTTGTCCTATGGAGTAGAGTACACATCGATGTCCATGTGACATGATGAAGCACCACGGCCTGCCTGTTCCTATCATTTTTCAAGCCCTATCCCCTGTGCATTCCAAACTGCACAAAAAAAAAATCACATCAAACTTTGGCAAGTTGGTGCTTAAGCAGGGAATGTAACTCCTGCTTTTACCACTGGCCAGGGCTAAACCACAAAAGGCTCTCTTGCGACACAAATCCAGAGCACACAGGAAAAAATGTCCAACCCTTAGGAGTTGCACTGGATGTTAATCAGGAGCTGACTAGGGTGGGCGTTTGGAAGGATTCAGCCTCGTCCTGCCTAGTGCTGGGATCAGCTCACACGGCTCCTGTGTCCACAGGACACAGAGAATACATTGTCCAGAAGGATTATTCTGTACAAGAAACTCAGACAAAGCGGGAGGTTGTTTCCAGCTGCTTGGGGGAGGTGTAGAGAGGGTGGAAAAGGGCTCAGCCTCACATTGGGTCATTCCTGCAGAGTTCAGCTTCTTCCTTCTGGCAGCAGGCTGAGAGGTGGGCAATCACATCCTTTCTAGCCTGTTCCCAGCACTGGCACTCTGCTGAGATACAAGGGACACCTGGCTACAACCCACCTATCTTAGCTGTTGTCCCCAAAAGGTACAGTTGAGTGTGGTGAGCCAGCTAAGTATGACAGCAATCCACGCTGGAAGAAGAGAAAGAATGAGGTGACCAGGGCAATCAGTAATGACGGAATCCCCACCTCAGGACAGAACTAGAGGGAGAGGTCTTAGGCAACCTCCATAGGACTTGACATTGAGTCCATAAACCTCTACCTTCAGTGGGATGAACCGCTGTGGGAAGCACTAGAAGTTTCGCACCTGCTGCTTTCTCCACCCCAGAAACAAACCTGGGAGACAACGGGGAAGACCTTTGTCCATCCAATCCCCATGTCCAAGGCTTCCAAATGTAGCAGAAAGAAAATCCCCAAGTGTAAGATGGTCAGAAACGGGGATGTGCCTTTAATCCCAGCACTCAGGGAGGCAGAGGCAGGCAGATCTCTGTGAGTTCAAGGCCAGTCTGGTCTACAAAGTGAGTCCAGGACAGTCAAGGATACACAAAGAAACCCTGTCTCGAAAAACTAAAAAAAGAAAAAGAAATGGGGATGCTGGAGCAGTGCGAGTTATCTTTTACAAACCCTAATGTGAGCAAGTAAGCAGTTCTGTCTTTTTCACAGACAACTCTATACCCATTCCTCCCAAGAAACCAAGTAGCAGGGGTTTCAGCCATTCTTTCTATTGCAGGGTGAATTGGTATGAGCGCCAAAGTGGAAGAACAACAGGCTGAGCCTCGAGAGGGAGGAGCTGGGGAAAATGACAGCATGTGCTACCAGAGCAAATAACGGAGGCGTGGGCGCCTGCACCATGGAAGTGTTTGCTTAAGGGCATGAAATGTAGGTGAGGACCTGAGTGTGCTCCTCCTGCAGCAGGAAGATATTCCTGCTCTTGACGGACAAGGAACCCATTTCAATAGTATGGTGGAATGAAGTCAGTTCAGCTGGGACAACAAAGACTCTTAGGGTTAGACTCTCAGGGTTGGTAGCAGGTGGAGTAAAGGACAGCAGTGACTGAGAGATACTTGGAGTCTGGAAAAGTCCAGCTAGAGCTCTATTCAGTACCCCAGTTAACTACATTTAGTGGGAAGGGAAAGGATGAGAAGATAAACACCTGGACGGGCTGATGGACCAGCCTATTTCATTGGGGGAAAGGTTTGGCATTGCCTCAGAGCAGATGACAGGACTCCCCTGGTGCAGTGTGTTGTGATTAGCTTTGTCTACACCATTCATGTCTCTACAGACCAGCAACAGAGAACCACTTTTCCAGGCCTTTGCTGCCACAGTCTGGTAGAATGCTGTCTGACACAGACCAAAGGTTAAAACACTAGTGGGTTAACAGAGAATGCAAACAGTGCAGCTGGAAGTCAGGATTTTTAAATTACAGAAAATTAAAAGAGAATACTTTAAGGAGAACAAATTAGAATTGCCTGGTAGATAGCTCATAAATTTCAGTCAGACAACCCTGAGCCGGTGAACATCAATTTAAATATCTTTATTGAACAAAGAAACCCTTTGACCCACTTCTGCTGACTCAATCCCTGCCCTTGCCCACAAAAGAACGCTGAGAAAGGCAATATGGCTGGTCCAAAAATCCACTGTGCGTCAACTCTACAAAAACAGGCAAGATTAATGGGACTGTTGCCCTTCCCACTTTCAATCCGAATCTTATCTGAGTCACATGTTTAGTGAAATAGGACAGAAACATGGAATAGCTACTGTGAGGACAAATAAACCCCGACAAGCACCAGTGTGAAGCACGATTCCCCTCAAAAGAGGAAGACAGTATTTACCTGTGCTGTTGCCTGACAGGGTCACTTCCTAAGAAATCTCCTACCGGTGGTCACTAAACATCTTCCTAAGCAGAGAAGGGTAAAAGATGGGGACTTTTACCAATTTTCCAGGTAAAAGCTGAGCTGATTTCATCAGACCTGTAGGGAGACAGTGTTCCCCAGAAACCTCTTCACCTGTAGCTTTTAGGGCCAGCAGGATAAAACCTGGGCAGGAGACAATACACCTCCAAGACATACAGGCTGTCATCGTTCCTGGATTACTTGATCCTGTGTCCACTAGCTCGCCATTGTCACGGAGCTATCAAATCACAGAAGTTCTGGGTGCGGGAAGGTGAATGGCAGGGTGGAAAAGTAAGAACTATCATTTATTCTAGACCCGCTATTTTGTATACCATGCTAAGTATTTTACATTCATGTTCTCATTTTAACCCTCACAACAACCCTATGAGGTAGGTATCATCACCACTTTCAAATAAGAACACAGACTCAGAAAAAACTAGGCCACGTTCCCAAGGTCACATGGCTATTCACACTGGAGCTGAGATCTGTCTCTTGCTGAAAGCCTGTGTTCTTTCCATTGTACCCATTTAGGTGAGCCTTGAGCAAAAGATAATTTCATTGCTCAACTCAGCACAGATCACCTAAGAGTGGAGGCTGCTGTCCACACTCACCGCTGGTAAGGATGCATTGAAGCTGACTTGATGTTGGTTTTTATTCCACTTGGCATTTTCCCTAAAAATAACACAAAGAGAGATATCTGAAGCAAGGTAAACTTTCACAATAAATTCAAAAAGCAGTCTCTCAGATTCCTTCATGCCATCTTCTGTATCTCAGAACGTCTGTGGCCTCTGACTCTGGATGGCAGAGATTACAGGTTGTAGCTCCTCAGCCAGCTCCCTCACTGAAGATATCTAGGGAGAAGGGGGTGATCTGAGAGAAGAGAAGAGGGGTCTCTCCCCTAGAATGGTGTTCTGCTCATCTACTTCCAAAAAAGACAGGTGAACCTATGTGGCCCCTGTTCCACGTCACAGGTAAAGAGCACTGTGTTCTCTGCTGCTTCAGTTGTTGCCCTCCCTGGACGGCCTACACAGACAGCTTTGCAGCTGCGGCCATGAGCCCGTCCAGACCGCTCTCACAGTGAGCAAGAATGAGCATGAGAGGAGGCAGGAAGCCAAGACCAAGGGACAGGGTGCAAGAAAGAGTCCATGAAGGACAGGAAAACTGCCAGCTTGTTAATTCTTGATTATCTACCAAAACGTCTTGATTAAGATCTAGCCACTTGTTTCTCTACCTACGAGACACACATACTAACACCCAGAATAAATAGGACAGTTAAGACAAAAGTCTCAGAATTAATCGGCAACACCAGTTTCTGCTATTCAGGGTCCTTCTTCACTATCTAGTACCTGTTGAGGAACTTCCAACTGTTTTCCGAGTGACAAATGCAAAGACGAAAAATCTCCCGGTCTGGGGGAGGGGAAGCATGAAGGAGGCTTAGATACTTAGATACTTTAGCTCATTCCCACGCTCCTGTGCAATGCCACCTCACCTGGCTGACCTGCTTGAGCCATCTGGACTCCACTGAGCATTGGCTGCTGCTGGTTTGTAGCACCTGCCATCTGAACTTGCTGTAATCCCGAGGCTCCTGCAAGGATTGTACCAGCTCCTGGCTGGCCAGGTTGGCCAGGACCGCTGCTACCTGAAGGTCTCCAATTAGACAGCCCCTTCCCAAAGGCAACAGCTGCCACTAAGGCATTGGTGTCTGCAGGGTTGAAAGTCTGCTTGTTTGGTCGCAGACCTGGAAAAAAAAAAAGGCAAGAACCGTCAAGTGTGTGTCCAACTCTGGACTAAACCCAGCAGCTGGAAGGCCAGTGCCAACCACCAGAGCTTACAGTTCAGACTGCAACACCAACTAGATCCTCTGGACTAAACCCAGCAGTTGGAAGGCCAGTGCTAACCACCAGACAGTTCAGACTGCAAAACCAACTAGATCCCCAGCCCCATCAAATAGCTACAAGTCCCCAAACATATCTTTAATTTTCACTTTGTCCATTTCCACCATGTACTTTAAGGCTACTCCTAAACAAAACACTCACAGGATACAGATCCTTTCATACCATTTTATCCCCCCCCCCACCACTGCAACTCAAAACACCAAGGGGGCGCACAGGCACCAGGAGAGCCTATCCAAGTCATCGCACCAATTGATGTGTTACAGCCATGAGGGAAAGGTATCCTGGTGCTCAGGAGCCAAGGAATACCACAAAGTTACACCGCACAACAAACCTCACATAAGATATCTGTTGGGAAAGATGAGAGAATGGCTGCTTCTGCTCGGGGGGTGGTGGGGGTGGTGGAAAGCAGCTTCCTTTTTTAAAAAATCACATTTATTTATTTTTTGTGCGTGGTGGTAGGGGACAACTTTTTAGTTCTTCCCCTCCACCATGTAGGCCCCAGGAACCAAACTCAAGTGAGACCTGGCAGCAGGTGCCTTTCTTTGCCCACTGAGCCATCTTGCCAGTCCCAGCAGTTCATTCTCAGGTCCTTATTTCTCAAGTCCTATTAGGCAGACCACCACTCCTACTTGATGCTCTTATACAGCTCTTCCTCTGTTCTGCATACATCTTTTCTTACCTCCACTCTCTGATTCTCGTTCCTCTTTGCTAATTTTCTCCAAAAGGTTTGAGCACATTTTATTCAAGCTCTGGGTCTGCTTCTGTAACACACATGAATTGATGTAGTGATCAATAGTGGTGTGGGAGGCATCTTCCCCGTGCTTTTCTGGAGATAGTCTGGCTGTAAGCAACCCCACAGCCCTACTACACAAGCTTGGTAAAGTCTTGCTTTGTGAAGGATGGGGATGGGGCAGCAGAGCAGTGACTTGGTCCAACCTGAGCTACGTCAGCACCAACTCTGGCGGCATCTGTTGTCAGCTGCTTCTCCTGCTCTTCAACTTCAGGGTCGGGCTTGGTTCTCAAATGGTCAGGGACAACCTCGTGGCTGAAAACAGGCACTCGTCCTTCGGTTTGACGCTGTAACACAGACTGTATTGATCCTATTGTGCTCTCCAAGTGCACTGACCCTAACCCCACTACCCTTCTACAGGAAACCACGTTTTTAGAGACAACACAACCTGAGGCACACATGCAGCTTTCTGTGACACTGTCTTTTCATGCACTCTCTCAGAAATGGTGAGAATTATCCGGGTGTGGTGGCGCACACCTTTGATTCCAGCACTTGGGAGGCAGAGGCAGGCGGATCTCTGTGAGTTCGAGGCCAGCCTGGTGTAAAAGCAAGTCCAGGACAGCCAGAGCTGTTACACAGAGAAACCCTGTCTCGAAAAACCAAAAAAAAAAAAAAAATGGGGAGAATTAAATTCCACCCTCCACTACCACTCTGTGGTTGCCTTTTTGTTTTGGTCTTTTGTGAATCCCCACCCCCATTCTGGGGACCAAACTCAGGACTTTGTGTTTATTCTACCACTGAGCTAAATTCTCAACCTCACATTTTAAAGACTGGAACAAAGCCACAGGTGGGCAGAACAGACTTTTTGACTGATCTAGATGTTGGAGAAGAAAGGTCCTGGACATGGCAGCCCTCAGTTTTCACATCGTTATTTAAGAGTGACTCTCCTGCCTCCAGAATGTACAAAAGCAAATCTTAAAGACAGCAGCCCTTACTTTTCATTGCTATGCAGAGGATCCACTCAACAGGCTGCTCCTTACCATGAGGTCTTCATCTCGGTCTGGGGACAGCACCAAAGGGATGATGACCTGGTTTCGGAACAGTGGTGTCTTCTCATGCTTCAGAACCTTGTTCAGAGTGTTCAACTGTCCAGATAGCAACGCAAAGCTATCCAGGACAGACGGCCTGGTGGTGGGAAGAGGGCATTAGAATTACTTTTCCCTATAAAGTTATCTCTAAAGGTTCCTAGTGCTGGAACACCCAGACTACCCCCAGAATATTCACAGCCTTATGACTAGTTTAGGCAAGAACCAGATCTGCTAGCAGAGAGGATGGAGTTGGGAAAGACAAACACACTTTCAATTTCCAACATACATGTAGAAAAAAGGCAACCCATTGTTTGGATGGGATTGGGAGCAGAGGAAAACAGAAACTGTGGTTACACTGTGGTAAGTACGGAAAAGTCTCCTCTCTAGTGTAGTAACTGAGTCCATCATTCCAGAGTAGGTTCAAGCTCAGATTCAGCCACATCTGGGGAAGGAAATCTAGCATGAATATAGTTATAATGGTCTTCCACTGAGGAAATACTTCCTTACCAAAGAAGTCAAAGCATAAGAATTAAAACCTAGAAACAGGCTAGGTTGGGAAACTGGGCATTTCTCTACTTCCTTGCCATGGAGGCCTTAAGCCAAACTATACTTGTCAATGTTGAGCAACCTACTTCTTTCCAAATCAAAAAGGATATGTGCGAGCTGATGAATAGTTACATCACTGGAGATGTCCTGTAAGCCAGGGGGCTTGGCCTCGCCACCCATGGACCCCTCCCTAGCTTGTGCTGGCAGTCCTTACCAGGTCAGCCGGTCATACTCGTTCTCCAGCTTGTAAATGAAACTCCCCAGTGAATTCTTCAGATCAGCCACTTGATTCAGCAGGGCATCCAACGATGCCTCGAGCTGCTTTTCCTCCCTCTGCATGAGCAGTATGTTTGGTTACTCGGATACAAGTGAGCATGACACACATTGAAAAAGCTAAGTTGTTTTCCAGCTTAGTATTTGGGTTACAGACAGCAGCAACCCTGAGACCTTTCAACCTGTTCACCCGGCCTGAAGTCCTCCCATCAACCGATCCCTCCTATCACCCTCCTACACTGTGGTCCTCGGATGACAGCATTGCACCAGACCTAATTCTCTTCGGCTTTGCGATCTCCTGATTTTATCGTCATTGTAACAAAACTGGCTTAGAACCATGTCACTTAGCCCTTTTATCTTTTCATTTCTGTTCTCTTCTCCAAGCTCAAAAAGGGAGCCTCTCCCAATTACCAACATTCTCTTAGGTCTGCAGCAGGATTAACAAGAACATGGGCAAGCCACAGCACAATCTTCTTTGTAGGCCTAGCCCTTTTCTGGAAAACAGATATACTCTGCCTACCATACTACTGCTTACTGTCATAATGCTGCTTTCCTTGGACGGATGGAGAATCCTTCTTGTATCATATCACTCTATGAGGTTGCTATTGATTGCCACATTTCCTTCAGAAAGTTCAGGACATTTTAGAAAGGTTTGCCATGATGGCAAGGGTGCCATTCGCACATAAAGTCAAAAGGAATTCCTGAAGTTCATTATCTCATGGATGCCTCTGTAGTACACATACACCATCATCCTCTGCCTTGTGAGTGCAGCTACTGTCAACAACAACCTGGGAATCTCACACATTACCTATATGCAAGGCTTTCTCTGAATACCAGCCCTGTAATCCCTCTCCCCAGTCCCCCTAGCTGGTCGTTTATCCACAACATTTGCTGCTTCTATCTTCCTGCTGAGTCAATGTGCACTCGGTGTATCTCTGTGCCAATACGCCAGTGTCTCTTTCGTAAGCTCCTCGGGTGACCCATAACCATTCGCTGAAGGACTACCAGGTGCAACAAACCAAATGAGCAATGGAAGACAAAGGCGAGGGAACCTACACATTGTTTCTGAGCGCCAGACAATTTTAAATGCTGAGCCGGCAGAGGGTTTCCATTTGACCATCTGTGGACCTACTTACTCCACTTCCCCGCCCTGAGCAACTGGGCACAAGCCGGGCGGAATGATGATGCAAAGCTCATTTGCAAACCTGACCATGGGGTGGAATACTGGTTTCCACCCACAGCCTCGGATTAAAAACAGCTTAGTTTTAGTCCCTGGCGGCCCACAATCCCGTCAGCCTTCTAAAGCCTTGTTACGCCTATGTCCAAGACCCTATATCGAGGCCTGGGGCAGCCCACTACTTTCTCGAGCCTTCCCAAACTATCCCACACTGAATCAAACAAGTCACCTTGCCTCCCCGGGCCTCCGACCCTCTCGCGTCAGCAACTCAACCCCGGCGCCTCCTGCAGCTGTCCTCGGCCTCCCGTGCTCCGCCGCCTTTCCTCAAACGGCCAAAGCTTTTGCCCTCTCCTCAAAACCCCAACTTCCCAGCGGCCTTAGCCCGCCCACCTTGCAGCCGGTGGGTAACGGCTGGAAGGCCCAACCCGCTTCTCACCTGCATAGCTGCGGCTCCGCTGACGCAACCACTTCCGCTTCCGGTTTCTCGCCCCCGCCGGCTGGGCCCACCAATCAGAAAACTCAGAGTGCGGTCATCCCAACGACTTCCGGTTCCTTCTGGCTGCAGAGCTTGCCGGGTCAGAGGTCAGGTGCGAAGCAACCTACCTGGCCCGGGCCAGCGCGGGAGGGCAGTATGATGGCCTCGGAGCGCCCGGAGCCAGAGGTGAGGGACGGGTGGGCGTGGGGCCCAGGCCCTTGGGCAGGCGTGTGGCAGCCTTCACCCTCCGGAGCCTCGAGGAGGCCGTTGCTGTTTTGTTTACCCAGGTGCCATCCTGGTCCTCGTCTCCAACCCACAGACCTAAAGATAATGGTGTTGGTAAAACCATTGGTTTTTGGGTTATTAATTGCGGTTTTCATTGGGCCGCGCCGAAGCTGACCGACTTTGCGGGATTTTTGCATTTCATTAACTGGAATGCAAGCATGAGTTGATTTCGCTCTACGTCCGTGCTTTTGGAAAAGCCCTGCGGCCCTCTGGGCAGACTGAGCTTCCCAGATCCTGTTTCCTTCTTTATGAAAATGTTTGTCCTGTGCTGCGGCGTGGGGACCACAAGTTAAGTCAGAAAAGGCAGATGAGGCACCCTCCAGATGCAGAGAGCCTTATATGGATGTTTTGACAATTAGAGTCGTGCGGGAAATCTGGTAGTGTCTATTCCCATGCGCAGAGCAGAAAACTGAAATCAGAGCAGGTGTGTTGCGATCCGAACTATTCATTCTAACCGAACTAGAGAATCTGAGAAGGAAACAAAACCTTAATTTGGCTATAATATTCAACACCCCAGAAGAATACTTCAGTAGAAGGGAAGGGTGATAGTGATGGCTACTTGTTCAATTCTTACGGCATGCCAGCCACCACTCTGAGCACCTTATTATTACCAGTTCTTTCAACCCTACACAGTAAACACCATTATCATCCCCCCTTTAAGGAAACTGAGGTACAGCTAGTAAAAGAAACACAGTCACACAGCTAGTATTAGGACTAGAACTCCCAAGTAGGTGACCCAGCTCTGTATCTGCAAGTTGTCCTCTGATCTGCACATGTGCACTATGAGACTTCTGTGCTTGTGTGCATACACACAGAGTACATATATATGAATCGTGTATGAGTACACACACATGCATATGTGTGTCGTGGGGGTGTGTGTAATAAAGAAACTACACATGTTAAAACTCTATGAATGACTAGTGTAGAAACAGAATACCAAGAAGAAAAAGTGATGTTTAGAGTTGTTAAGCTCCCAAAAGAGAAAAACAAGTGCTGAGTGTTAGGGTGGATGCAGAGTGTAAGGCGGATGGACTCCTTAGCTCTCTGGAATAAACATTGGATTACAGTAGGTGTTGCAAAGGAGCAAATGAGGAAGTGTAATGTTTAATGAAGCATTTAACCTTCCATAAGCAGTTAGGAAGTTACTTCTAACTAAGGAAGTCTTATTCCTCTAAGTAATACAGATACAATCCTCTTGAAATAGTTGCTCTTGTTATCCCTGTACACAAATGAAGAAACTCACAGAGCCAACATTTGGTCCAAGGTGTTTTTAACACTCGAATGCCAGCTGTAGTGGTGGGTGAGGGGTCTGAGACTAGGGAGAGAGAAAGCTCAACTTGAGGTCATGCTAGAGGTACAGGTATGTAATGGTTATAGGCTTCAGATAGTCGGGGGAGGGAGGTATCTACATTATTTTGTGGAAAGACAGCACGTGGTTGAGAAAAGCTCAGATAATTTGGCCCTTAGTCCCAAAGAAGCAGGAACAAAACCCAGAAAAAAAGCAGCAGCAGCAGCATAGTGTCACCTTGGTAGAAATAGTATGTAGGCCTCAATGAATATTCTAAACAATGCTAGCCTTCTTCCGCCGCTGTACTTCCTCCCCTGCTTCACTGCAATACCCCACAAAGATATCCTTATCTAGCTGTTATAATAAGGAGATTGAATCCTGTAAACTTTTTTCAGTAACCTGCAAGATCACATGCATAGCATATAATAGAACACATTAGAATCCAGGTCTCTGACTCCAAAAATCTGCTTTGTCTTATTTATCAGACTGCTTCAAAAGTTAGGCATGTCACACTCAAGGGGGGTTAAGCTCCATGTGAATGTGGATGCTGTGAAACATAGCTAATTTTTAAAATCCTCAAACAGTAATATGGAAGAATTCCCAGGGGAGTTAGTTAAGGATGTAGATTCTTGAGCTCTGTCAGCTCTTAATTCAGTTGGTCTCTGATGGTACCCAGGAGTCAAATATGCATTTTAATAAACAACTTAGGTGATTCTGATGAGCTGGTGTTTGGATCCCACTTTCTTTCTTTTTTTTTTTTTTTTTTTTTTGGTTTTTCAAGAGAGGGTTTCTCTGGCTGTCCTGGACTCACTTTGTAGACCAGACTGGCCTTGAACTCACAGAGATCCATCTGCCTCTGCCTCCCAAGTACTGGGATTAAAGTTGTGTGTCACCACGCCCGGCTTGAATTCCACTTTGAAAAACATTCCAGCTGCTTAAATTATATTAAGCTAGCCTTCTGGTCCTGATAAAGTGTATCTAGAATGTAAGACAACTTAGGAGCTTTTGGAAATGTTCAAATCAAAGAATCACAGATCAAAGGGGATTTCCAAGAAAGCAAGATAAACATCCCTGGTTTAAGATGGATTGTATAAGAACTGACAAATGAACCAGATTTCAGTTTGGCCTCAGAGAAATCAGTCATTCAAAACAGCCTTGAAAGGAAGAGAAAGGTAAAGGAATTGAAGCTGTGCATTGTGAACTGAGTGCTCGGATGCACTTTCAGTGGTGCAGTGGCTGGTGTCTGCCCTCCGTCTGGTCATCTCAGGCAGCGAGCTGCTGGACCTTCATCATCCCATCCTCCTAAGACCTTAATATCAGGGTATGCTGTTTCTTGCTATCATAAAACCACATTCTCAGCCCTTAACATGCTTACTCAGTTTGTAATGATATAATAACTAGGGTGATTATTCAATTTTTGTGAATGATAGGCAAGTTGGTCTGGTAGGAGTACAGACTTGGGAGGGGGTGGAAAAATCTGGGGGGGAACCAGAAAGGCTGCTGACCAAGAAGACAAGCCTAGTAAGATTTACCACGTCGACAAAATGTTAGATTTCTTCCTGTGAAAGTACAGCTCCCACAGTACATGTGTAGACAGAGGATAACATGTTCCAAGTCATCTTTGTATAGTAGAAAAGCAAGGATGCCATTGAACTGACCACCTCTGGAGGCACAAGGGACAAAAAATGAATGCACTGACATGGGAGTGAAGAAGGACCGACAGGAGCTTGATTTGAGACTCATAGGAGGCTTCATTCTCTCAGGAATCTTACATTTACTCATCGAAGGTTTCTTTAGAGTCTGCTGTGGGCAGCACTGAGACAGTAACTGGCAAATGCTCATGTAGCGAACTGGAGACTTCCTGGGTCTCACATGAATTAGTTTGCCAGGCACAAGTGCACAAAAACAGGAGAAAGCACCTCTCCTACCCTTGGGAACTTGTGGGTTCCAGGAGAAACTCACATAAACGTTTTGGGAACATGCTGTAAGAAGATAAGTTCAGCCGGGCCTGGTGGCACACACCTTTAATCCCAGCACTCTGGAGGCAGAAGCAGGCAGATCTCTGTGAGTTCAAGGCCAGCCTGGTCTACAAAGTGAGTCCAGGACAGCCATGGATACACAGAGAAACCCTGTCTCGAAAAACCAAAAAAGAAGGTTAAGTTGATTTCATCTATGTGGGGGTCTGTGTTGGGAGCACTTTACCAGATAGCAAGGACAGACTTCACCTCTGCTGCCTTGCCCTCACTGGGCAGGTTACTTGCATGGGACATGTATATACTGGAAACTCAGTGTTCTCTTTTCTTTTTCTTTTATCTCTCCTCAGGTTGAAGAAGCTGGGCAGGTGTTTCTGTTAATGAAGAAAGATTATCGAATCTCCCGAAATGTTCGCCTGGCTTGGTTCCTTAATCATCTGCATCAAACTGTTCAGGCCACACCCCAAGAATTGCTGGTATGTCCTAATGACAGGTAGGAGGTGAGGGCCTGGCCCAGAAAGACCACTCTTTTAGGTCTCTAAGGCCGGCAGGGGCAGTGTCTTTTCCTAAAGTGCTTCCTTAATGGAAATTTGTTCATTCTTTTCGTAGCTAGTGACGCAAAGGACGTGTACTCGGCTTATTGAAAGTACTTTGGACATAGACTGCAAGTCTAGGGAGCACCTTGGGTGGAGGATTCCTTTGGGCTGCATAGGAGCACTGTGGGCTGGTGTTAGGATTGTGTTCACAGATGAGGACAATGAGGCTTAAAGAAATCAAGTGCTTTCGCTGCAGCCTCACAGCTACTACGTGGTCAAATTGGGACTCAGAGAAGGGAGTTCTTTTCAACCTTTTTTAAATGTGTCTGTGAGAGTATATGTCATGTGTGTAGGTGCCTGTAGAGGCCAGAAGAGAACACTGGGTGCCCTGGAGCTAGAGTGACAGCTGCTTGTGAGCCTCCTGACACAGGGTCCTCTTTGAGAGCCCCAGGCTTGCTTTTTTTCTTTAATTAAAATTTTTTTTTAAGCAGGGAGGTAGTGGCACAAGCGTTTAATCCCAGCACTCAGGAGACAGGTGCAGGTGGATCTCCAAGTTCAAGATCAGCCTGGTCTACAGAGTTCCAGGACAGCCAAGGCTACCAGAGAAACCCTGTCTCCAAAAAAAACAAACAAAAAAATTAATTCTTCTCATATGTTCCATCTCAACTGCTGTTTTCCCTCCCAACCCCTCCTTCCAACTTCCCCCCAACCCCTCCTTCCAACTTCCCTTCCCCAGATCCACGTCTCCTCCATTTCCCTTCAGAAATGGGCAGGCTTCCCAGGAATATCAACCAAACATGGCATATAAGTTGCAATAAGATTAGGCACCTCGCTAGGCATGGAGGCACACGCCTTTAATCCTAGCACTCGGGAGGCAGAGGCAGGCAGGTTTCTGTGAGTTCGAGGCCAGCCTGGTCTCCAAATCGAGTCCAGGACAGGCAGGGCTCTGTTACACAGAGAAGCCCTGTCTTGAAAAAACAAAAAAAACAAAAACAAAAATATTAGGCACCTCCCTCCTATTAAGGCTGGACAAGGAAACCCAGTAGGAGGAAAGGGTCCCAAAAGCAGAGACAGCCTCTGCTCCCACCGTTAGGAGTCCCACCAGAAGAGCAAGCTACCCGACCATGACATATGTGCAGAGGACCTAGGCCAGACCCATACAGGCTCCCTAATTGTCAGTTCGGTTTCTGTGAGCCCAGGTTAGTTGATTCTGTGGGTTTTCTGAGAGCACAAGATCTCGTAACCACTGAGCCATCATCTCTCCTGCCCATGGCCCCACTCTTTCTCTTTCATCTTATCAGCTTCAGTCTGAGCAGGAGTTGGAAGTCCTCAGTGTTTTGCCCCCTGGATGGCAGCCAGATGAACCAGTGGTCCCAAGGCCATTCCTTCTTGTCCCTTCCACTCGGGTCACCTTCCTGGCTTGGCAGTATCGTTTTGTTATTGAGCTGGACCTCAGCCCATCTACTGGAATTGTGGTAAGTGGTTTGAGGGAAACAGTCACAAAGATGGTGGTGGTGAGGAGGAGAGAGATCTGGGAGAAGTGAAAATAATGTCAGCCTTGTGAGGAGAAGACGAACCTGTCACTCAATGGTGAGCACTCAAGGACAGGTCCTATTCCATGTCCATGGAAACAAGGTCCTGCTGACCCTGGAAACCTGCTCATTTCTGTTCTCTGCTTATAGCTGCTTTGGACACCCTTGTGAGATCTCTCTCTTCGTTGCCTTCAGGATGATTCAACAGGGGAGATCTTGTTTGATGAAGTTTTCCATGCTCTGTCCCGTTGTCTGGGAGGGCTGCTTCACCCCTTCCAAGTGCCTGGATCCTGTATCAACTTCCAGCCCGAGATCTACGTAACAGTGCAGGCCTATTCCTCCATCATTGGCCTGCAGTCTCACCAGGTAGTGCATCTCTTCTCCAAGCTTGCACCTGCAGACTACATCTCTAATAGCCTGTTGAGACAAAACCCTTATCTTGACTCCACTGTCTGTACCTCAGGTTTTCTGTCCTCTCTCTCCCACCCTCTCATTACATTTAGAGTGTGTGTGTGTATATATACACCTTACTGGTAAAGGTAGAAGGACAAGCCGGGCAGTGGTGGCGCATGCCTTTAGTCCCAGCACTTGGGAGGCAGGGGCAGGCGGATCTCTGTGAGTTCAAGGCCAGCCTGGTCTACAAAGCGAGTCCAGGACAGCCAGAGCTGTTATACGGAGAAACTCTGTCTCGAAAAACCAAAAAAAAAAAAAAAAGGTAGAAGGACAGCTTATGGGAGTCAGTTCTCTCCTTCTACTATGTGCCATGTGGGTTCCAGGGATAGAACTCAGCTCATCAGATTTGGTGGCAAGTATCAACCTGCTGAGTTATCTAGCTGTCTGCTCCCCCCCCCCCCAACAGAGTCCCATGTAGCTCAGGCTGACCTTGAGCTCTCTGTGAAGCCAAAGATGACCTTGAACTTCTGATCCTGCTGCTTCTACTTCTCAAATGCTGGGAACACAGGTGTGAGCCGCCCAGGGCTTCAAGAATGCTCAGAGGCTCTCTGTTAGAACCAAGCCTCTGCTAGCCTCTTGAGCACCTGTCAAATCTCTCCCCTTGTAAAGGATTCCCTCCGGTTAGCTGGCAGCAGTTAGACACATGCTTCTCTACCCATCCTGTGTATGTCTTGGGTGTCTGACCCTGACGATTTTCTTTGCCCTTGCCTCTTACCTCTTTCCCAACCCCCACCCTCATCCCTGTATAGCTCCTTCAGTTCTATGAAATGTTTTCTGTTGTGCTGACTGCTGTCTGTAGCCCAGGACACAGTCTTTTGGTATACTTTTGTGACATTTGAGCTATTTCAATCCCCAGAAACATAATTTCTTTTAAAGACAGAGAAGGGTCATTTTCTGAGGGCCTTGTACACTGTCAGGTATAATGCTGACTGCACAAGTAATGTAAAGGTTTCTTTGTGCTAGGCAGAGCAGCCTATCACAACACACTCCCATTGGAAGATGTTCAATTCTGTTACTGACAGTTTTGGCTTAGATAAGCATAGGCCCATTTCTCCTCATCTGCTTCTAGACACCCTCAACTCACTGAAACTATCCCTCATGGCTATAGTGTCACCCAGTGCAGTCAGATTCTCTTTGAGAGCTGGAACCCAAGAACAGCACCTAAAGGTCTGAAACATATAACAGAACAGTTAATACTTGCCAGGTGTCAAGGCAGGCTGCCAGCCCTCTGCCCGAGTTTCAGGTGTCTCCCAACATAGGAAATCACTCAAATACTCCTTGTGATAGACACTGAGTGGAACCTAACCTGTGCCATGTCCAGGCTGAGACCTGGGCACAGATAACTCAGGTCTGTCTCTGTCCAGGTGGAGTGGTTACCAGCTTAGGAGGGGAACAGATGTTAGAGGGAGTAGTTTCAGCTGAGTATGGTAAGGGCACTGATAGGTTCTCACATAGGTACTATGAGAACACCAATAGGGAACATCCAATAAAACCCACAGTGACAGAAATCTTTCAGACAAACTACATTTAAACCGAGTCCTTTTTTTGAGACAAGATCTTGCTAAACAGACTGGCTGGCACAGCACTCTTACTTTCTGCCTCAGCTTTCCAAAAGCTAAGGTTCCATGCATGTGCCATCATGCTTGGCTAGCTTTTTTTTTTTGTACTAAGGATTGAATTTGGCCTCATGTGTACCGACCAAGTGATCTGCCCTTCCATCATATCCCCAGCTCTCTCTCTCTCTCTCTCTCTTTTTTTTTTTTGGTTTTTTGAGACAGGGTTTCTCTGTGTAACAGTTCTGGCTGTCCTGGACTCGCTTTGTAGACCAGGCTGGTCTCGAACTCACAATGATCCGCCTGCCGCTGCCTCTCAAGTGCTGGGATTAAAGGTGTGCGCCACCACGCCCGGCCCCAGCTCTCTTTTTTATACTTTGTATTTTGGATAGAGTCTCACTAGGTTGTCTATGCTGGCTTTGAAGTCACTCTATATCTTTGACCTTACAATCCATCTCCCTCAGTGTTCCAAAAGGCATTGTTAATGTTTTATAGAATTTCTTTGTAGTTTAGTAAATGGGTTAATCCTCCCTTCTTCATCCAAAAGAGGAGGAAAACATCAGGTACATTCCAAATAGATGGCTCATGTTCTATGTTTTAATAATATGAGCATTGTTCCATGTCAAAAAATATATGACTTTTAATAGCAACTTTTTTACTTTTTTTTTTTTTTGGTTTTCTGAGACAGGGTTTCTCTGAGTATCTCTCACTGTCCTGGACTCACTCTGTAGATCAGGCTGGCCTTGAACTCACAGAGATCCGCCTGCCTCTGCCTCCCGAGTGCTAGGATTAAAGGTGTGCACCACCATGCCCTGCAATTATAGACAGCTGTGAACTGCCATGTAGGTGCTGGGATTTGAACCTGGGTTCTTTGGAAGAGCAGCCAGTGCTCCTAACCTCTGAGCCATCTCTCCAGCCCCGACAACTTTCTTTTTTGTGGGGGTATCTTTTGATTTTTTTTTTTTTTTTTTTTTGGTTTTTCGAGACAGGGTTTCTTTGTGTAGCCCTGGCTGTCCTGGACTCACTTTATAGACCAGGCTGGCCTTGAACTCGCAAAGATCCGCCTGCCTCTGCCTCCCGAACGTTGGGATTAAAGGCGTGCGCTACCACCGCCTGGCAGGGATATCTTTTGAATAAGGCCTCAGCCCAAGGTGGCCCAGGCCTCAAACTCTTGATCGTCTTGCCATTGTCTTCCTGTTGGGACTATAGGTACACACCACTGCTTCCAAGTGTGGAAACTTACTGTTTTACCCTGATATATCTCAGTCTCCTGTTGTCCTAAGCAATAGAAGCACATGCTCATATTTTTGTGGTTCCAGTTCCTGACATTTCTCCTTGTGTTTGCTGTCTCACAGACATGGGGAATGGCCATCTCTAGTCCCTTACCCAGTCAAGAACAGGGAGCAAAGAAGCAGAAGTAGTTATTTGGCAGGAGGGTAGGGAAGGGTGAGGGCAGAAAGGATCCTGAGGGCCATCATAGGGACTGCAGGCTCATATGCAGGAGACACTTGCTCAGGGTTTAAGTAAAAGGAAAGGGCCCTTAGAAAATGAGTGAGACATGAAAGGTTCATAGTGGTAAGACTGACTTTGGGAAAAAGAGGAGGAAGAAGGGAAAAAAGAGGACAGAAGAACATACACTTGGAGCAGCCTTCAGGGTGATTGTCAGAGGCATGGAGAGTCATCCATTCTCTAGGTCAGTGGTGAGCTACTAATGGCCAACTTACTCTCTCCCTAAAGAAGAGTGGTAATTATCTAGTAAGAGTAAAAGGAAGGAAAGTACTTTCATTGGGAGGAATGAGGATTTTGAACTTTAAGCAGAGAAAGGGTACAGAATAGCTTGTATGCGAAGTATATTTAGGATTAAAAAGGGCATGGATTAGAATTAGAAAGGCTTTGTTAATCAGGAGAGTCGGCATTTACAGATAGCATTCCATAGCCAAACATAAAACATACTAGAAGATCCTGTCGCTGCCTTAAAGGAAAGGGGCGAGGGGTGAGAAGCCCAGAGTGGAGGGCTAGAGACATGGGGACATTGTGACCCTAGATTAAGTAGTGAGGAGAAGCTCCTGAGTAGGGTTGCAGTGTTCCTGGGTTGTGTGTAGCAGCAGACTCTGAGGAGGTGGAACTGGATGTGGAGTTAGACTTTGGGTGACTGTTGAGTGAGAAGTCAGGACCTCCCTAAAGGGAGCTGTCCAGAACAGAAGTGCAATGTCCAGCACTGTGCTTACCCGATCTTAGCCTTTCCCTTGTGCTTGTCAGGTTCTGGTGCAAGGCTGCCTTTTGGACCCTTCGCAGCGGGAGGCCTTCCTGCAGCAGGTTTATGAGCAGCTCTGCCTCTTTGAGGATAAGGTGGCCACCATGCTGCAGCAGCAGTATGAGCCCCAGAGTCAGGTAAGTAACAAAGAAAGAGGGCAGAGGACAGAGAGGCACCATAAGCCCGCTAGAGAGGTGAGAGAGAACAGAATAGGGTGAAGAGCAAGGGGCAGAGTAAGCCAAGGATGGAGAGCTAGTGAACAGTCAAGGCAGGCTCCCTGCTGGACAGAGGCAGCTCAGATATAGTCCCTAACCATAGATTCATGCTGGGAGAAAGTATGAAGCCATTTGCCTGTGCGGTGTTTGTCTTGTCTTTTTTTTTTTTTTTAAACTTCTCAAGTCCTGGATCTGAAAGTGAGCATTGGCAACTTTGATCTGTATATAGCACTTCGCACAATCAGGATAAAGCTGTTTGGTTTACTGGAGTGTCCTGCCTCATTACTTTGGAGACTGTTGAAGTGGCTGTGCAAATAGTGTGTGATGCCTGCTGATGTTTGACTGGTTATGAAATACTTCGGAATAATGATGGGGAAATATAGAAAGGGGCCTTGGCAAAAGGTGGATAATCTGCTTCAGCATAGTCTGACACTTCATTTAGTGCATTGTTCCCTTCCATCTGAGGCTCAGCATCTCAGCACACGCTGGGCATGTGGACACAGCAGAACTCAGCCACAGAGTAGGGAAGGCAAGGTACTTAGGATTACACCTGTCTGGCCTGGGTATACTGGGGTCTAAGTTGCAGTTTGAGGGCTGGATGCAGACTCCATGGTAGACCATGTGCTTGGCACATGTGAGGCCCTAGGTTCAATCTCTTAACACCAAACAAGAGAGACAGAAAGACAGAGGGAAATTGATTTTGCTGTAGATGGGGCAACATTGCTATGTGTCCCATTCCTTCTTTTGTGTAATCTTGGGCCAGGCAGAAGACCAGTCCCCAGAATCAGGGGAGTCCCTGGGCCGAAAAGTGGGAGTCTCCATTGTGACAGCTGACCTTGGACTGGTCAGTATGATTCGTCAGGGCATCTTGGCGCTGCAGTTACTGCCCTCAAATTCTAGTGCAGGTCAGTAGAAGATATATTGGTATAAATGGGGAAATGGGTTCAGAAAAGGTAGAGAGTTGTTAGCAAAGATTGAGGTTTCCGCCGGGCAGTGGTGGCACACGCCTTTAATCCCAGCACTTGGGAGGCAGAGGCAGGCGGATCTTTGTGAGTTCGAGGCCAGCCTGGTCTACAAAGCGAGTCCAGGACAGCCAGAGATATTCAGAGAAACCCTGTCTCGAAAAACCAAAAAAAAAAAAAAAAAAAAAAAAGATTGAGGTTTCCCCAGGACTAATAGTCTGTTTCCTTGTTTGCAAACTGCAAGTCCATACTAACGTGTATTCCCAGTACCCCAGCACCAACCGCCCTCAGAGACCCTGATGGGGACATCCTCTAGATAGTCTGGTGTAGGAGCACCTAGGCAGAGGCAGGAGGAGAAGGGAAGGACAAAGGTGCTGGGAGTTTGTAGACTGTGCTGTAGATGGACACGGAGGTCTTCAGGGCACGTCGGTTGGGCCTCTGTGTGACTTTGGTTAGCCGTTGTCTCTGGGCTGTGTGTCTTATTTCCTGTCTCAGGTATCATCGTGATCACAGATGGGGTAACCAGTGTCCCTGACATTGCTGTGTGTGAAACACTACTGAACCAGCTCCGCAGCGGCACTGTGGCTTGCTCCTTTGTACAGGTGAGGACATCTAGAAGGAGGAATGGGAAATGGGGGGTGGGGCTCACAAAGTCAGGAATGGCCGGTTACTTTCCTACAGGAGAGATTTTCCAAGTGAAGATGATGACCTGGTTTCCTGGGGAGAAGGTGCCAGGTGTAGAGCAGGGTAGGTGACAGTGGTGGGAGAGGACCATCCTCAGGATTTGTCCCCCTTTTTTAACGTGTTGTGGGGGGAAAAAATGGAAACTTTGACGTCTGAGTCAGTTCTGATCCCATCCACCCACATAGTCATTGCTTCAGTTGCCAAGGTCAGAAAACCCAGCTCAGACCAGCTTAACCAAAAGTAGTAAGGGAAGGCCTGTTCAGTACACTGATTTGTATGGATGGACTGCAGGGCAGGGAACAAGAACTTTGGGAAGCAAGGCCTGAGGGTAGGCATTACCAGGGCATGAAAACTCTATTCTGCTGTGTAGAGAAGTTTAAGTGTAATTTACTGAGTGATGAAGGTATGTGGAAGGGAGGTTGGGCTTATGTTTTTTAGGGAGGTTTTTACTGCTTGGTGGGGTAAAGACAAGTGGCTCAATCCTTCATAGAAGTAAAGTACGTCACTTTTAGAGATAAGCCTGCCAGGTGAGAACCTTGGCACTGATTATTAGCTCAATGACATTGGGCACTGTAGTAAGGTGTTTTTTGTAACCTTGTGTTTTTCCACCCTTGTGCTAGCTCCCAGAGTAATGAATCGAGGCATATTATTTACAAACATCTAGGCCATATACTTTGGCTCGTTCCCCAACTAACTCATAGTTTAATTACCTCATTATTCTTATCTTTGTATGCCACATGGCTAGTTACCACTCCTCAGCCTCATGAGTCTTCCTTTTTCAGAGTTCTTGGGGTGAATTCTCCTCCCACGCCCAACCCTATCCCAGAATCCTCTCTCTCTACCGGAGCTCCCACCTCCTATTTCCTGCCGCAGCTGTAGGCCTATTAGCTTTTTATTGACAGGTGAAGCTTTCATACACACACAGAGATTCTGTCTGCCGGGCACATCACTTTCTCTCTAGGTGGGATTCATCTGTCAAAAGAGATATATTGTAAGAGCGCCTACCTAGTGGGTAAAATGACACATTTAGAATATGTGTGTGGGATGCACATACTTTGGTAGTAAATGGCTGTTCTTTGTGGTAGTTGGCAGTTGGATCCACAGATCTTGATACTCAGGAAGTAGCAGTAGTTGAGAGGTAGACATTTTAGATTTGTCAGGCTACACATGCTAATTAACAAGAGAAGGAGGGTCTTAGAAGAGCCCGAAGAACACTGGCAAGGAATGGAGGGAGCTAGTCTGGAGAGTGTAATGTCAGAGAAGTCTGAGGTTTGGAAGGAAGGGGTAGTTAACTTAGTGAGAAGCAGCAGAAAGATAATAGGATGAGATTCAAAAAGTGCTCTTCGGACTTGTTGATTAGGAAGTCGTGCGGAAATGTTTTAGAATCATTTCAGTGAGGAGGTGGTGTGCGAAATGTGCATTGCAGAGAGGACAGAAGAGAAATAAGTGAAGACAAATGTTGACGCAAGAAATTTGACTAAAATGAGGAACAAGGGAGAATAGTAGCCAGAAAGAAATAAAAGGTGAAAGAAAGCATGTTTTTCCATTTGGTTTAGTTTGCTTTTTAAGGCAGACACTTAAATGTGGTTCTTTTAATTTATTTAATTTGCATAGTGATATGTAAATGAAAATTTTTTTAAAACACCTATATTATTAATATTTAATAAATACGTATAAAATACCTATATCCCATAATCTACAATACCTAATGCCTATAACCTAATACCTACAAACACTTTATACCTAAGAACATCTAATCAATTCTATTTTAACTCTTGAAAGGATACCAGGCCATGGGTCCTTAGGGCACTTTGGTTTGTAGTCAGTCTTCTATCTGCAGGCACACCCTTATAGTATTTAGCGGTCTGGCTCTGGCGGTCACTGCAGGCAGTCCTATCTTCAGCTTGGCTCAGCTTCCTCTGGGCCTAGTTGCCGGTCTGTGTGGTCAGTTTGTTTCAACTACTAGCTTGTGGCCAGCTTCAGTTACACACAGCTCAGATGCTGTGCTGCGAGTGGCCTAGTCTTTTACTTTAAAGCCTTGTACAGCCTCACCTGATTGGGGCCACCCTTTTGCCTATTTTTGAGGTCCTCAACATGGCCTCCAAACTCTGCCAAGCTCCTGGCCCTTCGCTCACTCACCCGGCACTCTCAGGCTTTAGTGTCCAGGTTTTCATTTCTTTCCCTCAGAAGGTTCTATGCCACGCCTTTTCTGCCAGCCTTCTTGGGGTGGCTTATGGCAAAAGTCTCTTGGACTGACTCCGCCTCTCAATTTTCTTGGCAATTCTCACTTTTCTTGCCAAGGCTTCTGACTACTGATTTGCCTCAGGGCTATTGAGGCCTAAAGGTTTCCCATACCTTGCTTCACACTTCTCCCGTGCGCGCTTCTATCTCTTCCATCTGTGGGGGCAAAAGAGCTTATATGGAGCTCCCTGGTTTGTATAGGGCTTGGAGCATGGTCTTGAGGGCTCACAAGCTCTCTTGAGGCATTTAGCAGTCCCGTGGCTTCTCAAGGTAATTGACGTTTCTACAACTTCTGAGGCTTCTCAGTCACTTCCCTTCACCGGGTACTGTCAGTGTTTCTCACAGAGCTCTGGCCTCAACTGGGCTCCACCCATCTTGGCCTAGATCCCTCTAGCGTCCAAGCAACACAAAGCTACAAGCTTCTTTCAGTTTCCCAGGCTTTCAGAGTGCCTTCTCAATGGTTGACCAAAGCCATGTGCTGCCTGGTACCAGGCCGATCTGCATGCTCTTAAGAGTCCTTACTAATTCACTAAAGAAAATTAACCCATTACAGTGATAGATTTCATTGACATTGTCATACAAGCAGATATTGCATGTGCTATGGCCATGTTCACTCCTGTACTCTCACCTCTCCCCTCTAATTTGTCCTTTGTTCCCCAGGGTCATTTTCCTTGATGTTGTCAGAGATACGCAAATGGTTTTGTTTATCTGTATGAAATCTAGGATCCACAAATGAAAGAAATGAAATATTTGTCTTTTTGAGCCTGGCTTTCATTTCACTTAATGTGATTACCTTCAGGTATATCAGTGTTCTTCCTACAGGCAGCATAATTCTTTATGACTAAATAAAGCTCCAGTGTGGAAACTGGAGAGATGACTCAGCAGCTAAGAGGACCCAAGTTCAATTCCCACCACCCACACAGCAACTCACAACTGTCTACAACTTCAGTTCAATCTAACACCCTTGCACAGATGTACATGCAAGCAGAACACCAATGCAAACTCAAAAAACAAACAGGCCGGACGTGGTGGCGCACACCTTTAATCTCAGCACTCAGGAGGCAGAGGCAGGCAGATCTCTGAGTTTGAGGCCAGCCTGGTCTACAAAGTGAGTCCAGGACAGCCAGGGCTATTACACAGAGAAACCCTGTTTCGAAAAACCAAAAAATAAACAATTCCATTGTGTATACAGACTACATTTTCTTTATTCATCTTTTGTTGGACATCTGGACTGGTCGTCTAACTTGGCTTTTGTGACGCTGGCTGCATTGAATGTAGATGTACAGGCATGTCTGAGGCATGCTGACCCTGGCATGAGTCCTTGTAGCACACATCTCGGAGTTGTCTAGCTGGGTCATATGGAACTTTTAGTTTTTTGAAGGCCCTTCATAATGATTCCATAGTGGCTGAACTAATTTACATACCTGCCAGCAGTGTGAAAGGGTCCCCTTCTCCCAGCATCCTTACTGGCATTTGTGGTTTTTTAAATAGCAATTCTAACTGGGAGAGATGGAATCTCTGTGTAGTGTTAATTTGTTTTTTTTTGTTGTTGTTGTTTGTTTTATTCAAGACTGGGTTTCTCTGTGTAACAGCCTGGCTGGCCTTGAACTCAGAGAGATCCGCCTGCCTCTGCCTCCCAAGTGTTGGGATTAAAGGCGTGCGCCACCACCGCCCAGCTTTAATTTGCTTTTTTGTTGGCTTGTTCATAGTTCTAAGAAGTCATAGTGTCTGTGGAGGATTTAAAAATTAGGGTAAAAACAGAAAAAGGACCTGATAGTGTAAAATCCCTAAGCTGACAGGAAAGCATTGACTCTAGAAACAAATGGGACAATTTTTTAAAAAATTTTAAATTATTTATTTTTGTTTTATGTGCATTGGTGCTCCACCAATACAGATGTCTCTGAGAGGGTGTCAGATTCTCTGTTACTGAGTTGCAGATAGTTGTGAGCTGCCATGTGGCTGCTGGGAATTGAACCTGGGTCCTCTGGAAGAGCAGCAGTGCTCTTAACAACTGAGCCATCTCTCCAGCCCCAGATGGCACAGTTCTTTATAAACTAGTGCCATTCTCTCTTTGAGATTGAAGCTTAGAAGTGCAGATAAGCTCTGCCAAAGGTCTCTGCTTCCTCTCAGAAGTAGAAGGTGCCAGTGAATCCCTAAGGAGGGAAAGACAGCACTGGGAAGAAGGAACTGCTTTGAGGATGGACCCAAAGAGGATCGGAGGGGAGGAGGTTTTGTTTTGGTGTGGAGCAGCATACACAGCTCCTTTCATTCAGCCACCAGTGTAGACATTGTGATCCTGGTTGGGGTTCTGAGGTAAGAACAGAAGAAAATTGATGATGATGCATTCAGGGTTGCTTGATTGTGGGGTTCAGGCTGGGCTGGGAAACGAGGATCAGGATGGTGTGGATAGTGTTGGAGACAGTAGAGGTCAAAGACCTGGCAGACCATCTCAATGAGGTCACAGCACAGCAGGAAGAGGATGGAAGGGAGCTAAAGGGATGTTGTACTGTGGGATGTGGCAATTTGGAATTGCAAAGATGAGTTCTTTCCAAGTGAAGCCAAGGGCCAGTGTGTAGACAGCTGCAAGTGTGTGGAATAGAGATGAAAGTTAGGAACGAAATGACCAGGAAAATAAATGAGTCATATAGACCAGGTTGCTGAACATTTTCTGCAGAGGTCAAACAGTAAATATGCAAGCTTTGCAGGCCCTTAGTTTCCTAGCTGTGTGTGAGTTTGCTGTAATAGTATGAAAACAGCCACAGACAAAATACAAAGTGAATAGGTGTGGCTGTTCCACAAAACCTCACTGACAAAAGATAGGTATGGATTGATTTGACCTATATATTAGAAATGGTTTGATCTATAGCCTTGGTGTGATATTACCAAAAGCTTATTTCCAGTCTAGGCTCTCAGGTCCCACACCAAACTTATGCTCTAACAAAATCCCAGAGATTTTGTATGCACCTTAAAGTTTAAGTTAAGTTTGTATTCACTTTAAGTTTATATGTCTATACTTCATTAGACATATAGTGACAAGGAGCCGGTGGAACAGGTGCCAAAATCTATAGAGAAGGGAAAAGAGTGCTTTTGACCTGGAGGAAGGAGAGCAGAGGGGTGATATGGCCAGCTGGCACGGGTTTTAGATAGAAAGACTAAAAGATAGGTGCAGGGTAGCAGCCTATCCTGGGAGCACCGAGGCCCACTTCCTCTCAGTGATCTGCACTGCAGGAGCAGTAGTTCCCTCTGCTGGTCTTTTTCCCTGGTCCTCTGGTGGAATAGGATCTTTACTTGCTCACTCTCTTCAGGTGGGAGGAGTTTACTCTTACGATTGTAGTTTTGGCCATGTGCCCAATGTGGAGTTGATGAAGTTCATTGCAATGGCGACATTTGGCTCCTACCTGTCCACTTGTCCTGAGCCTGAGCCGGGCAACCTGGGTCTGACTGTCTATCACCGGGCGTTTCTGCTCTACTCCTTTCTGCGCAGTGGGGAAGCCCTGAACCCTGAGTACTACTGTGGTAAGAGGCAGGCCTGGTGGGTAGGGGAAGGGTGGATGCAGAATGGCCTTGGGCAGGGTATGGTCCTGGCTTTGGGAGGACTGGTGGTCTAACTGGGACTGGCTTCTCTCATAGTGATTTCAGCATAGCCCTCCTCTGTATATCCGTCAGTTGACAGACCACCACTTTCTCCTTCCCCATCTTCCTGGGTTCTCCGTCAGTTGACAGACCGCCACTTTCTCCTTCCCCATCTTCCTGGGTCCTCCAGGCTCTCAGCACCGCTTGTTCAATGAGCACCTGGTCTCTGCAAGCAGCAACCCTGCCCTGGCCTTGCGCAGAAAGAAGCACACTGAGAAAGAGGTGCCAGCTGACTTGGTCAGCACTGTGTCTGTCCGCCTGCGAGAGGGCTACAGTGTCCGAGAGGTTACCTTAGCCAAAGGTAAGGGCCACTAGACACCACTGCAATTTCACAGGTTCCTGGTAACTTGTATGTGTGCAGACTTGCCAGATAAATGGGGGACACATGCATTCCACACATTTAAAAGTGTCTCCATAGAGTCTGTTTGTCATTTAAGACAAGTGGGCTTTGAGGTGCTTTCAAGGCTGAGTTCTTTTAGCATGTAGTTCCCAGTTCCATCTCCTGCCAAAGTGAGCAGCTGCAGGGAATGTGGTGTCCTGGACTGTGTTTTCAGATTCCTCTTGCACGCCTCTGTTTGCATTGGTTGGTAGGCTGTGATTCTGAAATGTATGGAACTGTGTTTGGAACTTTGGCCAGACTCAAGTTCCATGATGTAGATAAGGCTCTGAGTAGGACTCAGGCCTGGATCCTGTTTCCTCCAACCCTCACTTGCCCTCCTGCTCCCCTGAAGGAGGGTCCCAGCTGGAAGTGAAGCTGGTGCTGCTGTGGAAACACAATATGCGCATTGAGTATGTGGCTGTTGCACCCTGGCCCCTAGAGCCTGAGGGCCCTCGAGTGACACGGGTAGAAGTGACAATGGAAGGTGGCTATGACATTTTACATGATGTGTCCTGTGCACTAAGACAACCTATTCGCTCACTATATCGTACTCACGTTATCCGCCGTTTCTGGAACACACTACAGAGGTAAGTAAGCTCACTGAACAATATCCCATTTTTTTAGAGGGACAGATTTGTGAATCTGGGAGCTGGGGGGAGTGACCCAGTGTACACCAGGATCATGTCCAGGGTTCTTTGTACTCCTGAGGTTCTCTTCATCTGCCTCCAGCACTTGGCTGTAGCTCAACCTTGGCCCTTGTTCTGCAGCATTAACCAGACAGACCAGATGCTTGCCCACCTTCAGTCCTTCTCCTCGGTGCCGGAGCATTTCACACTTCCAGACAGCACCCGGAGTGGAGTGCCGCTCTTCTACATCCCTCCTGGCTCCACCACCCCAGTGAGTGGCCCTGGGACCCTGCAGCCCCTTCCATCCTTTCCTAGACCCCAGTGAGTGGCCC
>CAJQZJ010001750.1:1810458-1848435 GCA_907164525.1 Lophiomys imhausi | reverse complement strand
CTTTCCTAGACCCCAGTGAGTGGCCCTGGGACCCTGCAGCCCCTTCCGTGCTTTCCTAGACTAGAGGCCAGAACCACCACCTGCCTTCTCAAGTCTCAGGCACCCAAATCAGCTTTAGTCTTGAAATCATTTCTTCTTCCTGCACCCTAAGGCCCCGGGAAAGCTTCTAATAGAAAAAGAGGCCACCCGAGCAGACACCCTAACAGATGGACATTTTGCAGGCTGTCTAGGTGACCGTATCCTAGCAGGCTGTCCCTGCCCTTGCCCATCTCCTGGTGGCGTAGCTGGGCCTCCTCTTTCTACATATTACCTGTCTTTTAACCACCAGCAGCCATGTGAACTGGATACTTCCTAAAGACAACAACTTCAAAGTTCTGTGCTCTGTCCACTCAGTCTACAGCTGGTAACCTGGTACAGTGAGCACATGACCCATGGAAGTGTGCAGTGGCCTCATCGTAGATCTTGCCAGCTGTCAGCCATTTTCCTGTACAGTCAGCAATATAAGCTAGGGTCTAGTAGCTCCTAAGGGTCAGCTTTAAAGGGCAGTACAGTCCATCCTGGCCCAGTCATCCTAGCATATCCCTCATGCTGAAAGACAGATTCTGCCTTTGTCCCAGGCCAGCCTGTGTCCCTTAACCACAACCCAATCCTGACCCCCTAAACTGAGTCTGCCACAGCTTTTTTTCCACAAATGTTGATAGAGTGCTGGCCTTTCTGTCCCCAGGTGCTTTCCCTTCAGCATAGTGGTTCCGACTCATCCCATGCCCAGTTTGCCGCCTACTGGAAGCCAGTGCTGTCTATGGATGCCAATTCATGGCAGAGATGGTTGCACATGCATCGCCTGGTGCTAATCCTGGAACATGACACGTGGGTGCCCTAGGGCCCAGGGCCATGGCTGTGATGGAGGAACAAGTTGGGGAGCAGGGCTGATGGGAACAGTACCAAATGTGGCCAAACTTGTGGTCAGCGCCCATGTCCTCAGTGTCTAGAAGCGACTGGGTTAGGAGGTCTGATGTCACTCTCCCGCCTTGCTCCTAGGCCGCTCCCTAAGCACTTGCACAGCCCAGGCAGCAATGGTCGCTACAGCACTGTCCAGTGCAGGATCTCCCACTCCTCGCTCACCTCCCTGCTGCGGGACTGGAGCAGCTTTGTGCTGGTTGAGGGCTATTCCTACGTCAAGCTCCTGTCCAGGTGGGCAGAGTGCTCCTGGGCCTTCCCCACACCTCACTCCAGTCTCTCCTCTGACCTCAGACCTCATCCCTACTTCTGAAGCCCATTCATTCTCAGCCCAAGACTGCTCACTTGGGTTCCATTTCTCCCCAGTGCTCCAGACCAGCCTCCGTCCTCCTTCTACATAATCCGCATCATTTCCAAGACCCCGTGCATGGTTCTTCGTCTGGGGTTTCCAATTGGCACACCAGCCCAGGCCCGACATAAGGTAAGCTAGTCCCTGACTGACTGACTACCTGACTGAGTAGTTGTGGGGTATGGATGAACTGTTTCCTTGCCTTCCTGGCTCAGTAAGGAGATGTGCCCTCAGAGGAACATGAAAAAGGAAGAGTGCTGTCCGTGAATGTGGATCCCTTCTCCCAGACTTGGGCAAGCTGGGAGTAAAGGATCTGACTACATTTCCCTCACAGATTGTATCAGGCCTGCAGGAAGAGATCCTGCGCCTTCGTTTCCCTCACCGGGTGCAAAGTAAGGAGCCAACACCCAAAGTGAAACGCAAAGGATTAGGAGGCGTTGGTGGGGGCAGCTCTCCCTCCAAGTCACCCTCCGCGCTGGGGTCACAACAGGCCTTATCTGACCGGCCCTGCCTCGTGGTTCTTCATAAGCCACTGGACAAGCTCCTCATCAGGTTAGTGCAGGGAGTGGGGAGGAGGCCTCAGCGCATGAGAGAAGACTGTGAGCGGAAACCAACTGGGGAGCTGCCCCATTTCCCAGGTATGAGAAGCTGCCCCTGGACTACAGAGCACCCTTCTTGCTGACACTGGAGCCACCAGGACCGCTGCCTCTGGTGTCAGGCCGCTCGGCCTCATCTAGTCTGGCGTCACTGTCACGGTACCTGTACCATCAGCGCTGGCTGTGGAGTGTCCCATCAGGACTGGCCCCAACACTGCCGCTCAGCGCCATCACCCAGCTCCTCTCCGTTCTCACTGAGTACGTCTCCAAGCCTGCAGGGCAGCTAGGGCAGGGAGGGAATAAGTGTAGGCTCTGGGTTTGGACAGGGGCCTGAACAAGACACTTCTCACCTCCGAGCACCACTGTCAAGACAGACATTGTGCTGTTGCCCCCCCCCAGCTCTGCTAATTTTGGCCTCTGGTTCTATTTAGACCTAATGTACTCTAGGGAACTGCTAATTTGAGCTTGCCTCCAGTGGACTAGGTTGCATAATGGCTTCTGAGAGGTGGGCACTTGTCCACTGAACTAAATTTCTCTTTTATCATCTTTCTGTTTCTGTTCTGTCTTTTGGGGGCTTCAGGGTCCGGCTCTCTGAAGGATTCCACTTTGCCTGTAGCGGGGAAGGAATCATCAACATGGTTTTGGAGCTTCCAGTTCAGGTGTGTGCCATCCCTCCTGAAACTTACCCCAGGGACCATCAGAAACTTGGGACACTTGCCTCTCAGCTCAGTGGTGACTGCTAAAAACTGCCTCACCGGAGCAAGGGACCAAGGCCTCAGGCCAGTGAAGAGAGTCCAGGCCTCTTTTGCCCAGGGTCTCCCATTTATCCACAGAATGAACCACTGGGGCAGGCTGCAGCTGAAGAGAAGCACACATGCGTGGTCCAGTACATCCTCTTCCCCCCACACTCTACCTCTACTAAAGACAGGTGAGGCTGTGACGAGGGAGCCACCTCGCCATGGTCCCCTCCCCCAGGGTCACCTAAATGTCTGGCTACCATACTCTAACATGACCTCTATCCCAAACCAGAGCTGGGAGCTACTGGTTTTAGGTGATCCATTTTGAGTAGATGCTGGTCTGCAGAGGCCATGTGGCTATCCTTGACACCTGCCTTCCTATCCTCCCTGCCACAAGCTGTCACTGGACTCCTTCCAGGCTTAGAACCCCTCCTCTTGTAGCTTCTCAACAGATGATGACAATGATGTGGAAGTGGAGGCCCTAGAGGGGGACGCAGAGCTCAGTCTAGTCACCGAGGTGTGGGTGGAGCCTCAATATGGACGAGTGGGACCCGGCCCTGAAAGCTGGAAACACCTGCAGGATTTGACCTACTCTGAGATCCCTCAAGCTGTGAGTGACCCCAGAACTGTCCCCTGCCTCCTAGCAACTTTATCCCTTGCTTGGAGACTGTAGCCTGTATACATCCCTGAGACCAGAGGCAGGACCTAGGGTGTGACCTAGGATAAAATGACCCCTGACATCTGGTGTTTCTCCCCTAGCTCCACCCACGGGATGCTGCCTGTATAGGCTCCCTGCTGACTTTTGAATACCTGATACAACTGTGCCAGAGCAAGGAGTGGGGTCCTTTGCCCCCAGAGCCACAAGTCTCAGATGGTTAGTGGAAACGGTATAGCAGGGTAGTAAGATGGGAGAAAGCAGCTACAGGTAGTAATCTGGGTCTCACTGTGTCCTGTTCTTCCTCCTAGGACTGGACCAAGGAGGAGGCACCTGTGTCCATGAGATCCCCTTCCATTTTGACCTACTAGGACTGTTGCCACAGTGCCAGCAGCTGCAGATGTTTTTCCTCTTGCTCTCCAGAGGTGGGTATACTTGGAAGCTACTAATCCTGACCTAAGGGGCCAGCAAATCTGGGCATCTCAGAAAATAGAAAGCAGGTCAGCCAGCATAGTGAGTGATAGGGCAGGTGGAGGCTTAAGGCTGAAGGAAAGGCTTTGCTGGTCAGGGTGGAGCCGGGGGGCACTGGGTAGCAGGAGACTCGTTGCTGAGCAGAGTGTGTGTTGGGCAGAGCCAGAGGGTGTGCCTCTCGTCGAGGGGCCCTGTCCCACCAACGACATGGTGCTGTGCCTGCTGCACAGCTGCCTGGGGCAGGAGCTAAGCGACCGGGAGATCCCACTGACCCCCGCCGACCAGGCTGCCTTCTTGAATGAGGTCCTGCAGCAGAGCTGTCGTGATCCAGGTGAGCTCCCCACCACTTCCCTAATACCGCGCTTCAGCCCTGTCCTGCCCTACCCCAAGGTGGTTTTTGTCTTTGAGGTCTGGCCTGCTTCCCCATCCTGCCACCTCACAGCCCCGTCTCTGTTCTGGTCCTGCCCTTTTCCACCATCTCTACCCCGTTGTAGGTCCAGAAGGTCCTCTAGTGGGGGGCCAGGCGGTCCCAAAGGATCAAGCAGGCTACAGCACCCAGGCCACTGGAGATTCCATCCTTCCTACCCCGGTCAGCACTACTGCTTTTCCCTGCGCATGTTCATACGCACACCCCTCCATCAGCGCGCACCCACGCACCCATGCCCAGGTTTCCATGGCCGTTGACACAGTGCTGCCATTTCCCTTTGCCCTCATCCTTTCGTACTTAGCCCAAGAGGACCTGGGTCAGGTCAGGGTGGAAGGGAATGACACTTGGAATGTTCCCTTGTAGATTGATCTTATTTTTTGTTTGTCTCTTACAGAGTGTTGGTATTCCTGGAATTCTCAGGCCTTCCATTTCTGCCCAGCTCCCTCAGTGGCACTGCTATGCAAGGCTTCTGAGCCCCCAGCACGTGTTTCTGACTTTTCTCCCAGCTACCTTCTCAGGTACCAATAGCTCTTTGTAACAGAATATTTTTATTTATAAACATTTATATCTATTAATACTTAACAAACATCTATAAAATACCTAAATCCTATAATCAAAAACCTATAATCTAGAATCTAAGAACACCCTAATATATAAGAACATTCTAATACCTATCTGAAAACACTAACACTATTTAATAATATTGGGTTTTTTGTTTGTTTGTTTTTTGGACTTTTTTTTTTTTGGTTTTTCGAGAAAAGGTTTCTGTGTATTCCTGGCCATAGACCAGACTAGCCTTGAACTCATAGAAATCCATCTGCCTCTGTCTCCCTAGTGCTGGGATTAAAGGCGTGTGCCACCACGCCTGGCAATATTAATATTCTTAGTGTAGGTCTGTGCAGGATGACTTGGTTTATGGCAGTCCTTTTCAAAGCTTAGTGTCCATTTGGGCCTAACTTTGCCAGTTTGCAAGGCCAGTTTATTTCAACCACCAAATTGTGGCCAGTTTATAAAGTCAGTGTGTTCCAACCTCCAAATGGAGGCTGGCCTTTTCCATAGGCTTCACGGCCTAAAGCTACTCCGAAGGGCTTCCGAACTCCACCTGCTTTGCTCACTTTTTTGGCGCTCTGGGGCCCCAAGACAGACGCCTTCAAAGAACTCTCTCTCAGCAGGTTTTATGCCAGGCCTTTGCCTTGGGCTATCGCAGCCTTAATTCTGTTAATGGTGTACCTTGCTATGCACTTCTCCAGCGTGACTTCTCAGTCAGTGAGGGCAGGAGGAAGAGGGCAACCGTGTGGAGATATCTCACGATACTTGTCTGTCTCAAGGATCCATGAGATTTCTCGCAATGTCTAGCAATCCCGTCGCTTCTCATGGCAACTAACATCATCTGCGGCTTGCTCAGTTTCTTAGCCACGTGCCTCAACAGGGCATATCATCTGGTCACAACTTGGCTTTGTCCATTTCAGCAGGTTATACGAGCATCAAGCTCCTCCTTATGTGCTGTCAGATGCTAATCTGAACTGGCTACTAATTCACTAAAGGCCTTCCTCACTAATCCCTCTGATGCAAACTCTCAAGCTCCCTTCCACCAGAGAGAGTCCTGATAGGTGCCCCTCTTTTCCTCTTCAGATGTCCAGCATCTGGCTGCTTATGGCCTGGATGGTTCCTTTCAAGAAGAATCAAAACCTGATTCTGGGGAGTGGAGTGGAGCTCCCAGCCAGAAAGACCTGGGGGGAGCTGGGGCCAAGGCTACAAAGCCCCAAGTGCCCATCCTCAGTGTGACCCTCGCTAGTGGTAAGGCTGCCGCCTGAGCCATGTAAGCCCAGGGTAGGGTTGGGAAGCCACTAGAGAAGGTGGAGACATGAACACTCTTCCTCACAGACAGTACCCAGGATCCAGGAGAGCCAAGCCCACCCTCCCGCCAAGATTTACCAGCTAACAGTGGGCGCCAGGCTCCCCAGACAGAGGGTGCGGATGGGCCTCGGACCCGGTGCCCTGTGTACATCTATAGCTGTTCCCTGGAAGCATTGAGGGAACAGATGATTGGCCTGCAGCCTCCTCAAGCACCACGAGATCTCATATCCCGGTGAGTGTGCTCCATTTAGACTCTCAGCTTCTCCCTGCCAAGTTTGGGTGCATACTCAGGTGTGAGGAGACAGGTGTTGGTCAGTCAGGAACTCAGCTTCCAAGCTGTGTCCAGCAAACCATCAGGCATCCGTAGTCATGAGTGCATTTGTTAAGAGTCTGGACAGCCCTCTGGAGTATGAATGGCCTATGAGGCCATGGTATCATTTAGGGGACAAGCCCTGTTTTTCCTCGTATTCCTAGGACTCAGTACTTGGACCACCCCTCCTCATCCTCAGCCTGGATGGAGCCCAGGTACAAAGAGGCAGCTACGCACTGTGCCTTGCTGCAGGAGCACGCACAGCGTTGCTATGTCCGCGGTGAGCGGGAACATCATCCAAGGAAGGAATGTGGCACTGAGGGCGGAACTGCAGGGCTTATAGGGTTGGGGACTGGACAGACAGTTGCAGAGCTGACCCTTGTGGCCTGTTCCCCTTCCATCAGGGTTGTTCCGAAGCTTGCAACAAGCCCAGAACGTGGCCAGCCAGGATCTGCTAACAGCCGTGGATGCCTGTGAGGAACTGCTCCAAGAAGTAGAAATCACCTCCTTTCTGCTTGCACTGTGCGGCCACACTTGGGGTTTGCCTCATGCACCGCCAAGCCCTGCTCCTCTCAGTCCAGGGCCCTTCAGCAGTAGCATGGAAGAAGGACCAGACCCCCGGGAACGATCTCTCCTAGTTTCTGAGTCCAGGTTAGGATTGTCCTTGAGAGTTGTTGAGCAGGGTTATAGGAGACCTTACAAAGAAGACCTTCCAGTCCAGAGAAGGACGCCCAAGAAGCAGTGGTGCCTTGTCATGTCACCGACTTCGTTTCCAGTGCATTTGTTTCGTCCCATTTGGCTTTGACATGACAGCAGTCTCCCTCCCAGGCAGACCCACCTCTCCTAACTTAATGTGTTCTCATGAGCTAGCCCATTCCCACACGTGAAAGCAGAAATTTTTCTGATGTCTTCCGTATTAATCACAATAATTTCCCCAACTAATGTCAGTGTATCATTCCAGCACAAAACAATGTGTTCATTACTGAGTCCCCACAGTGGACCTCCACAGGTCCTTGCTGAAGGGAGGCTAGAGGGAAGGAGAAAGGCGGGAAAGCAGATACTCTTTCAGCTTCTAAGTGTGTTGCTTTCGAGAAAAACAGCTGGAATGATGAGGTTGCTGTGGACTCAACCCAGTGACTGCTCTGGAGCCCTAGGTCCCCCCCTCTCCATGCGGCCCCTCCAGCAAGCCTTGCTCCTCATGTTCTTCTTTTATGCTGAACAATACCACCTTCTATCCACTGATGCAAGTCAGAAAGGGGGAGCCGCCCTTGCTCAAAGAAATGTGGGGGTTAGAGCCCCAAGGAAAGGACTGATTTCCCTCCCTCACCTTCCAAGCCGTTGTTCTGACTCCCAGTAGATAAGAGACAAATGTGTGCCATGCTAGCACCTGGTGGTTTGTAACATCGTTATGTTCCTTCCGACCCCAGTGTAGAGGCCGAGGACCTAAGTGAGCCCGAGTCTCAGAGCACCCGTGTCCCTGGGAATCTAGATCCTGGTCCGGAGATTTCTCTGACAGATGTCTGCCAGCTCAGAGGAGAGGCACATGATGCCCTTCATGGCCTCATCCAGGTGGGAACTTGGAGGAGAGCAGAAGCAGGTAGAGTCCTGCTTATGCAGATTCTCCCCTGGGTTGAGGATGGTCATGTGCCCTAGTGAAGGGAGTAGTGTCCTTTAAGGGGTAACTGACCTTCTAAACCCACAACAGGAGAAGTTCCTGGAGATCAGCCATGTCCACTTCCGCACAGTGCCTTCCAATCCCCACTACTTCTTCTATTGCCCTCCATCCAGCAGGCGAGAGGTGAGAAGTTTTCTACTTCCCTTCCTCATGCCCTGCCTCAGAGCCCTCGAGGAACCTTCTAGCCTGTCCGAATCCTTTTGAATCTTGGTTCCCTGTGGCATGGATGTCCTGCTTTGATTACCTGCCTCACCTCCTCCCCCAGGATGAGGGACCCCGAGACGACACAGACAGAAAAATCAGTGACCCAGAGTTTTCAGAGGCTGAGCTCGTGGGAGAGGAAGGTGTGTGAGCAAGTGGGAAATTGGGATGGTTGTCTCAAACCAGGATTCAGCAGTCCCTACTGCTGTCCTCTCCTGGTGACCACATGCTTGTCCCCCTAGGGGACACGTCTGCCTGCTGTGTGGTCACTGAAAGTGATCCAGAGCTGGAGGTGGAATACCGAGAGAGCCGAGAACCAGACCTAGGGCCTGCTAGGCTGGACTCCACATCACTGTCAGATGCAGACACGGTGAATCCTGATGAGGACTCCTTCAGTATCTTAGGGGGCGACTCACCCACTGGGCCTGACAGCCTCATGCATGACCTGCCGCCGCTCTTCCTACACCTCACATGTTCTGTATGGCTGCGTGGGCAGCACAACTCAGTGCCTGTATGCAGCCTGCCCACCTGCCTGGGTGAGTTTGGGGGAGCCAAGAGGAAGGCCCAGGGTCCCCATATGGCTTGTTTGCCTGTCTGCCCTTGAGGACAGGGGAGATGAGAAAACCTAGGAGAACGCCTTGGTATCACTTAGAACTTGGGAACTATACTTTTTCCAGGAACCCCTAATTTTACCTCTCTCAGGCCAAGTGCTTTCTAGTCTGGAGGGACCCCTGATTGGAGGCCGAGTACCCCTGAAGGACCTCAGTGTCACTCTTGATGTCTTTGTGTTGACCTTGCCCCTGGAAGTGGAACTACCCGCAGCCTCGGACTCTCAGCACCACCGGTATGGCAGCAAGCGTCCAGGTTCTAGGCTTTGGGAATCAAGGAGACCTTGGGAGACCCGAGGAGGAAAATACCTCCTGACCTTTGACTTCTGCTCCTACCCTGTTTAGGTCAATATCTGAGAGCAGTGCTTCATTCCCACGGTCCCCAGGACAGCCGTCATCTTTAAGGTCAGATGATGGCCTAGGACACCCATTACCACCCCCAGAAGAAGAGAGGTACATCCTTATCCCCCTCTCAGTTTCTCATTCCCTCTCACTTTCATTCTTGGGAAACTAGTTTATAAACCTTTCTTCCACTTAGACACCCAGGACTGTCCAATTTGGCCACACCCCACAGACTGGCTATCGAGAACACTGTGAACGAGGTGAGCTCGCTCTCCTTCAGTGTGAGCAGTAGCCCCCCCAGCTGTGACTGACACCCGTTCAGTCAGGTACAGGAGACGATGGAAGCAGGCCTCTCACTCTCAATCTGGAAGGCCCACTGACTGTCTTGTAGCGTCTTATGGTTTGGGTTGAGATGATGCTCCAGTAAACAAGGGCTCGCACCCTCACTCTGGCTGCAGATCCGCTGGCTGTTAGAAGATGAGATGGTAGGAGCTCTTCGGAGAGGGGGCATCCCGCAGAGCCCGGCCCTGCACCGAGCAGCCGCCCACATTCACAGCTCATCGGGGCGCCCAACCTGCCTCCGCCTAGCTCCTCCTCTGAGTTTTGTGTTTGGGCCAGAACGCTCCCTCGCACAGTTCAAAGAGGTAAACTGCCTTCAGAACATTCCATGGTTCCCTGGAGTTTACCCGTCCATGAACCCCAGAAAGAAAGGCCCTCTCTTAATTTGAAAACATAGAATTTCCCCTCCTCTTTGTCCTTGCCACCCCCCATTTGCCTGATGGCCCGGTTCTGTGGATAGTAACCCAACTTCCCAGTTTGTTACTGGGCCTGCTGAACTTTGACCAGTCACTCAGTGTTTTCTTACCTCAGCAGTGGCCATGCTGCCATCTACTTCTCTGGGTAGTCAAATGAGTGTCAAGTGAGAAATCCTGCCTAACCTACCATTTTGGCCCCTTCCCTAGGAGTTCCGACGCCTCCACCTCCCTGGCCATGTTCTCCTCGAGGACCCTGACAGTGGCTTCTTCTTTGTGGCATCTGGCCAACAACCAGGTGGATTCCATGGGGACTCACCTTCAGCAGCCTGGACTTGGCACAGCCATGAAGACAGGGCTGAAGATGCTGAAAGGGAGGTAAGTCCAACCTGGGGACCAAGAGGTGTAGCAGTTGTCATATGGCTATATCTCAGTTCTGATTTCTGTTCTTCAGGTCCTGACAGCCAGCCCCCAAGTCCCTGGCTCCCTAGAGGATTCTGAAGGCACCCACCTCATCAGCCCGCCCAGCTTATCACAGGGAGGTAAGAGAAGATGGGCAGCATAGTCTGAGGGCCATAGATGTCTCTCCTAGCTTCCATGTCTACTGGCAGACCCTCCGCAGGATCCAGAGACACATCAGACATACCCTTCTCTATACAGGAAGTCAGCTTGGACCTAGCCGCGGACTAAGCCTCATGTCCAGCCAAGGCAGTGTGGACTCAGACCACCTCGGTAAGCTCAGGGTAGGGATAGAGGACCCCAAGTTGATGGCAGCTGGGCTTAGGGCTGCACAGGAAAATGTCTAGGATTGGGGGTCAGAGGGACCGCCTTAAAAGAGACTGTGAAGCCTCATACACTGGAGATTCAGGTGATCTCAGGGTCAGCTAAGGATGGGGTTGAATGTCAGCACATTTGGCACAGGTTATGATGGTGGCAGCAGTGGCTCAGACAGTGAGGGTCCCAGTGAGACCCTTAGTGAGAAACCCCCCTTCACACTGCGGACTCCATCTGGACCAGCGCCTTCACAGCCTTCACTCTCCGCCCTTCCTGGGCCCTGCCTGCCTGATTTCTGGCTCATCGTCAGAATACTCCAGGATCGTGTGGAAGTGTATGCACATGCACGGTATGTAGAAGCCATGGCCTGCACCCCAGTGCTGTCAGCTTCTTGTGCATGTTCACACAGCACCTCTCTCCAGGGTTACTAAAAGTACCTAAGGCCTGGTGTGCTGATGCACACCTTTAACTCCAACACTGGGAAGGCAGAGGTAGGAGGATCTCTGTGAGTTCGAGGCCAGCCTTGTCTACAAAGCGAGTCCAGGACAGCCAGGGCTACAGTGAGAGAGAGAGAGAGAGAAGCTTGAGGGCTTTGATAGGGATCTTCTAAGGTCCAAGACATCTTGATCTCTCCTAAGAAAAGCACATCACTCTTGATTCTTTTTTGAGACAGGCCTTTCCTGGAACTCGTTATGTAGACCAGGCTGGCTTCCAACTCATAGAGATCTGCCTGCCTCTGCTTCGTGAGTGCTGGGATTAAAGGCATGTGCCACCATGCCCCAGCACTCTTGACTTTCTTAATGGGGTTTAAAAGATGATGGGGATTATGACTTCTATCTGAGCCTTAAGAGCATCAAGTTCATAAAAATTTCAAGAGCCTTAAGTTCATAGACACTTTAGATGTTGATATTTAAAAAATAAGAGTGGTGGCTGATAATTAATGAGTACATATAACTTGTCTCTCGTATGCAGGGATCAGCTCGTCTCATCTACATAATGGCTCTGCATAGTATTGCCCTAATAGTGTGGATGAAGAAACTCAGTGCAGAGAGTTGAATACTTGCCCAAGGTCACAATAAGTGACAGAGCCAGGATTCACACCCTGGCATCTGCTTAAGTACACTGTTCTCAGAGGTGACACAAGAAAAGGCCACCATCTTGACCAAACTTTGAGAATAAACAAGGGACATGCTGGATGATGGGAGCCTTGGTTTAGTTCCATGAGGGAGTTGCAATGCAAGCATGGAGTCTAGGCCTCCAAAACTGCTGGAAATGTCTGCCTCCCCTTTCCCATGAAGTTCACTTCTTTGTACATTTTTACCTACTTTATATAGTCCCCCCAACCCCTGCTCCATGACCTTCCCTCCAACTTAGAGGACACCTAAAACTGCCTGCCTGCCTCCCACTGCAGTTCTCTATCATATCTGTCCTGCCCAGGAGCCTGATGAGGGAGGATGGCGGGCCGGGTACGGAATGTCGCCACCTGCAGCAACTCCTGGTGAGGCGAGTTGGGGAGATCTGCAGAGAGGTCAACCAGGTAAGTCTGCCAGGAGCAGGGGTCAGGGATCAGGCTCTGAAGTGAAGAGGTGGAGGAAGGATCGATCCTTTAGAATCTGGTGGTCTATATCAGACTTACATGACAGAGACCTTTTCTTTGACACTCCAGTTCTGGAAAGCTGTTACTCCCCCCCCAATTCCCTATGAACTGGAGGGTTCTCCCTTTGAGTGACTCTTGAGATGTTTCCTGCCCTTACCCTGGGAAGTCAGTGACAACCAGACACAGGGACCCTGACTCCGGCGCTTGTGTAGAAGATGCCGGATAGACATTGAACAGCTAACGTACACAGAAGGCTTCAGTGCCAGCTGTGAAGAGTTCTGTAGTGGAGAAGCAAGGCTGCTAGGAGAGTACATGGCAGGGCTCTGACCTTGGAGTATCTGGGAAGACTTCTTGAATAAAGCAGTTTTAAGTTGAGAACTGAAGGATGGTGACCAGATTCTGATGAAGAGCAAAGACTTGCTGGGTTTACTCTCAGAGCCCTGAGCTGCTAAGTAGGATGCTGTTCCCTCGTTACTAATACTCTGCTTGCTGGCATCCTTCCTCACTGGTGGTAGGGCTTTTGTTTTGAGTAGTTCTTACTTTATTTTGTTTGTTTTTTCGATTTCAGAAATTCAGAATCGTATTTCTGGCTCCCTGTGGCCTGTTGTTCTTCATCTCAGCGTCCCCTGTCCAGTCCAAACCACTTGTGTAACCTTTTCCCCATACAGATTGAGCAGTGTCTGAAACCATGGGCTCTGTGTGCCCTTGACAAGAAGCCTGTTCCTTTGCTTTCTCTTCACAGTGCCTAGAGTAACCTTTTCACTGTACCAACATAGGCTGTTCTCCAGGGTATAGCATGCAAGGCTGGTGCTGTCTCAGAGCAGACTGTCCTTGGCTGCCTCATAGTCCTCAGCACATCTGTGTACTTGGCTTTTGTCACAGTGTACTATAGGTAGTCCAGACTGGGCTCCTGATGTTCTGTTTGATATTGGACCTAAGTAATAGTGGTCATTCTCTATGACCGTTCATCACCCCTGACCTTTACCCACTTATTAAAAAGTATTTCGGGCCGGGTGTGGGGGCGCAGCCTTTAATACCAGCACTCGGGAGGCAGAGGCATGCTGATCTCTGTGAGTTGGAGGCCAGCCTGTTCTACAGAGAGAGTCCAAGATAGTCAGGGCTGATACACAGAGAAACCCTGTCTCAAAAAATCAGAAAAAAAAAAGAAAAGAAAAGAAAGAAAATATTTCCGTTTTCTGACACCTTGCTCCTCCTCCTAGCGACTGCTTCTTCAAGACCTTCATGACAGTCACGTGTGCAACTCCCTCCTGGTGGCCGAAAGCGAGGAAGACCTGTGGCGCGGGGAGACACCTTTCCATTCCCGTCAGCGGGCACCCCTGCCTAGTGATGGTACGGCCATAGCCAGGAGCCTCCTCACACAGCAATGTCACTGCCTCTGCTTTTATCCATTCCTCATGTGAGACGCGTGACTAGACAGATAAGGGTCCCTGCATCTGGCTGCTGCTGGGTCGCCATTGACTTTGAAAGCGGTTTCAGTGGAGAGATGGAATGGAAGCCGGACGGAAGCGTAGACGGGAGATAGATAGTTGGTGCAGAGAGTGACTGCTCCTTCAAGTGGGTTGGCAGAGGCATGGATGTGGTGACTGAAGGGAGGTCGAGGCAAGGAAAGACCTTCAAGATGAGGTCCAGAACTGAGCACACTTCTGTTCCGTAGGGGGAAAGCCAGGAATTTGATGGATACTGGAGAAAAGAAATGGTCAACTCTAGGCTGTGACCCGGCTTCCTAATGGCTTGCCTTTGCCTGGCCTTGCCTTGAAACCCAAAACATTCATCTTAACCCAGCAGGGAACTAGACAGGTGGGGAGTGTGGAGTGAGAACTTGGCAGTCATTTCCACAGGGAGGAGATAGGGGAGGAATCAGAGACTGCTGTAGCAAAGCTGGTCTTCTGATTCCCGAGGCTCCTTTGGGATCCCTGAGGTCTCTGGTCATGGGAAGGAAACATAGTAATCTAATGGGTAGTGATGGAAGTTTCAACACCTGGGCTCCCTTCTCTTACACCCATGACCAGTGCTGCCAGCAATAGAAAAAAAGCCCAATCACATATCTTTCTCTGCAGTTCTCCCTTCTGCTTTAAAGTAAAACCAGAGACTCCTTATTTTCAGTAGTATCAAACCTTTTTACCATTGTTAGAGGAGTGTTTCTCTCGACACATCATGGGACATTTCCCTTTATAAAAGTAGGAACCCCATAATCAGCAGCCTGCCATAGTTTTGAAGGTAGTTTCTGCACATTGAGAATGAGCCAAGACAACCAAGCCATGCCACATCAGGACTCACAGCAGCCTGGCATGCACGACGGTCAGAGCCTAGGTACAGCTCTTCCTTTTCCAGTCTCCATATGCTCTCTCTGAAGCCCTTAGGAGCCGCACTTGGAACCAGGGTGTAGGTAGCATCTCCTAGGCACCCTGTATGTTAATGACCCTTACTTACAGTAGTGTTTCTGGGAAGTCGAACTGCTCTAGCCTCTAGAAGGTTCCTCACTGGGAACCATGATAAGGCTCAAACAGGACATTCGACTGTGCTCATGGTCCTTAATTACTATTACACCGGCCCTTGGTGTATCTTTCCTTCTAAGCATAAGAGGGCTGCCCCCATTCTGCGGCTTGTGTGCATCGGCATCTGAAGCCTGTTTCTTTTAATGAGCTACTGCTACAGTTTTGGTTAAAGCTGTAGGTTACAGGGCCACTGGCATATGTTATGATAGGCCAGAACCCCTTGGCATTGTCTTTAGGATTGCCTTTCTTGATGTTTCTCCTTAACTCCTTCAGAGTCTCTTAAGATGCTCCCAAAAGCCTCCCAAAGGCCATAACCTGGCCTCCTCAGAATGTGCCCATGCCTAGCTCATCCTTGATACCCAATATGTTCATCTTTTCTTAGGAGATAGGTAGGCAGTCAAGGATGAGGAATCAGGAGTAAAAAGTCTGGGGTAAGGAGGGAGAGGCCTGAATATTCTATTTGTCACCCATGGTGCCCCTCTGCAGATTATGCTGCTGATGAGAGCTGTGCTCCCCGAGGATACCTGGCAGCCACAATGCAGTTTGTCCCAGGCCATTTCTCCTGTGACGTTGTATGGGGAACTGTGATCCGAGTCCATTCACGCCTCAAGATGGGACCCAGCATGGGGGTCTCTCGGGGTAAGTGATTGGCATGAGAGGGCAGGTGGGAGTAGGAGATCTAGGAAAAGTTTTCTCACCTCATGTGACTTCTACAGCTATACAGGCCCTGCGCTCTGTGCTCAATGCCTTCTCTGTAGTGAACCGGAAAAATATGTTTGTTTACCAAGAGCGAGCAACAAAGGCCGTGTACTACCTTCGGTATGTGGACCCTGAGAAGATGGGTTAAAGCTTGAGTCAGGGGTGGCATGGGAGGAGACATGTCCAAAGACCTTGCCTTTCTTTTCTAGGCTTCTGGAGACATCCTGCAGTGACCGACCATGGGAAGGGGATATGCTGCCCCCGTCCCTAGCTCTCTCCCGAAGCCAAGAGCCCATCTACCCTGAGGACGCCATGGCATGTGTCATTACTCCACCACCTGTTGCTCCCACCCCACCCCTCATACTTTGCTTCTTGGAGCTAGAGCCTGACCACTGTTGTCCCTGTAGGGTCCTCGTTCTCCCCTGGACATGGCATCTAGCCGCAGTTCAGATGCTGTTCGCCCCGTGGGCCAAGTAGACAGACATATCCAGCTGCTGGTACATGGCGTAGGACAGGCAGGTAAGGGTTCTGGCAGGGGTTTCTCTGGTGGCCATCTAGTCTGCCCTTGGCTTCCTTGTCCAAAGCTTGCTGTGCTCTGGGCTTGGCTTGAGACAAGACAGCCCGACTGAGATGTAGTGTGGGAAGAGGAACCAGACAGTCGCAAGATAGCTGCTGTGTCCACTGACTTTGAGACCAGAGATGGACTGGGTGAAGTTGATGGGGACCGGTTGGGGCCATCTTGAACCTGAGATATCTAGGTAACGTGGACCAGACTCGGGCTGAAGCTGTTACACATCATACTAGTTTCATTCTGTTGCTGTGACAAAACACTAATCAAAAGCAACTTAAGAAAGAATTTATTTCAGCTTACAGGTTACATCATCAGTGGAAGTCAGAGGAGCTCAACAGTAACTTAAAGCAGAAACCATGGAGGAGCACGGTGCTGGCTCACGGGCTCTTGCTTAACTAGCTTTCTTTGCAGCCCACGATCACCTGCCCCGAGAATGGTGCTGCCCACAATGTCCTGGGTCCTCCTATTATCAATTACTAACCAAGACAGTCTTCCACAGATATGCCCACAAGCCAATCTGACCTGGGCAATCCCTCAATTGAGACTTCATTCTCAGATGAACCTAAGTAGGACCCATATCTTCTCTTTTAGTAGTTGTGGCACAAGTCTGAGGTTGGTGTATTAAAATTACCATTTTTTTAGAAAGGACTTTGAGGATTTTAGGTAAAATCATGTTGAGTAGCCTATCAAGACCAGAACCTTGTGCTGGTTCCCTTTTAGGTGGCTTTATATATATCCATATACTAAGCTATATCCAGTCCCATTGTTGTGGTCAGGGCCTTAAGGCCTATAACAGTACCCCTTACCTTTCTAACATGGCTCTGTCAAGGTCCTGAAATCACAGATGAATTAGTGAGAGTTCTGCGTCGGCGCCTGGATGAGGCCACACTGGACGTCATCACAGTCATGCTGGTTCGGAATTGCAAGCTGACCCCGGCTGATGTAGAGGTCAGCCATCTGTCTGACACCGGCATCCTTTTCAGACTCAGCCACAGGTGCTGGGGAACTCTAGAGTCTAGAGTCTATGCCTTCAGCTCTGTCTCTAACTGTGCAGTTCATCCAGCCTCCTGGGAGTCTCCCCTCAGAGGTTCTGCATCTGGCCCTACCCCCATCCTGCAGACCCTGGCTTCCTGCCCTGGCCTGGTACCTCCGGCAGAACTTACTCACCTTCTTGCACTCTCCCAAGTACACAGACAGCAACAGCCGGAACCACTTCCAGGTGAGATCGCCCTCACCTGCCCCTAGTCATGTGTACCCTGCCCCCTGCACACCCAGACTGTAACTTGTCTGTGGCTTTGCCCATGTGCCTGTGTTCACCCACCTGCCCGTGTTTGCCTGAACTCCCATGCATACCCGCACCCTCTTTCTCACCATGGACCTCCATCTCAGTGCTCACGGCTGTTCTCTCCCCAGCATCCACTCCCACCACAGGGCGGCCTTCCTGACTTAGACATCTACCTGTATAACAAGCCTGGTGGACAGGGCACTGGTGGCAAAGGTAAATTGCAGGGGTCGGGTCTGTGGTACTACGCTGGGTGCGAGAAAGGCTTTGTTCACCTGCAGGCTAGAGAGCCTTATTGCTGAGGAGGGTCCCAGGAGGGGCTATGTGCAAGTGCTAGATCTGAGCCTTCCTGTGGATTTCTACACAGGGGTTGCCTGCATCACTCTAGCCTTTGTGGAAGAAGGAGGAGCCCCCATCTCACTGGCATTATGTCCACCCTCTTCTCCGGGGCCCCCAGACCCACTACAAGAGGAGGAATTTGAGCAACTGACTCAGGTCATTCGCTGCCCAAGCATGTTGGACAGTTCTTCAGGTCAGGCAGCCTGTCAAGATGGAGTGTTCCATCAATGCTGTGAAGGCAAAGGTGGCAATTAGGGTGGAATGCAGCTGCAGGTGACCTCCGTTTTCCCCTCCAGCCCAGGATGGGTCCCCACGGCTTCGACTGGACGTGTGGGAAAAGGGGAACATTAGCGTTGTACAACTGGAGGAGAAGCTCCGGGCTGCAGCTCGCCAGGCTCTGGCTGACGCCATTATGGAGTTACAGCTGCTGCCAGCTTCACTGTGTATAGAAGACATACCTCCAGGTATGCAAATCAGGAACCCAACTCCTATACTGGGTCCAGAGAAAGTCAGAAATCAAGGCAGGGTCATGAGGTTCAGAGACAAAAGCAGATGTCCCATCAGAGATACACATTCAGTTGCCCATCACCTCGTCTGCGCATCAGGATGAGGCAGAGGTATGCATTCATGCCCGTCTCCCTGCAACATACACAGCTGAGGAGGGAAATATCCTCGGGAATTCATCTCACAAGCATGTGCAGCTGTGCATGGTCAGTTTCATACACTCGCCATCAGAGTAGGTGTCCAGACACTTGTGCCAGGCTTGGGGTGGGTGAGCTATGCTATAAAGGGGATCAGTGATAGGAGCCCGCAATGTTCGGTGTCCACAGGAAGTCTTAAGAGCGGGTCATTGGAAACTAAGAGCCCTGCCTGCAGAGCCAGCACCTTTCCCCCTACCCCTGTCTCCGGGGAGCCCGTGACTCCACCCAGCAAAGCTGGCCGCCGTAGCTTCTGGGATATGCTGGTAATGGAAGGAAGTGGTGAAGCTGGCTTCTGTCTGTCTGTCTGCCTCCTAGCTGCTCCAGCCCTCTCCCACTACAGCCCTTGTCACATGCCTTTTGAGATAAAACTGCTCTGTCCTTTGGATAGGCGTTTGCAAAACCTGGCAAGCTGTCCTTGCTATAAAAGGGCAGCGGTTCTCCACCTTCCTAGTGATGCAACCCTTTAATGTAGTTCCTCATGTTGTGCTGACCCCAGCCATAAAGTTGCCACTTTTATTTATTTATTATTTTTTAAATAGTGTATTTATTTTTTATATATATATATATATATACATTAGTGTTTTGACTGCATGTATGTCTGTGTGAGGGTGTCAGATCCCCTGGAACAGGAGCCACAGACAGTTGTGAGCTGCCATGTGGGTGCTGGGAATTGAACCCAGGTCCTCTGGAAGAGCAGCCAGAGCTCTTAACCACTGAGCCATCTCTCCAGCTCCCCGTTGCTACTTTTATAACTGTAATTTTGCTGATGTTATGAATTGTAATGTAAATATCTGTGTTTTCCAGTTGGTCTTAGGTGACCCCTATGAAAGGGTCATTTGACCCCCATAAAGGGAGGTGAAGACCACAGGCTGCGAACTGCTAGTATATGGAGTCCTGGCTTACCAGCTGCCTTCTCTCCCATGTTTCTAAATGAAAGCCCTCTAAACAGTAGCTCTTTACCCATGAGGAAGATCAGGGTCAGAAAAGTTAAGTAGCCTGCCCAGGACTGGGTAGTTAGCCTCCAAGGGCTGACTATCAGGGCCTGGATCAGGCCTCTTACCCCTCTTGGCTCATTTCTTCTCCTCAGTGCTTCCATCCCTCCTTTCCTCTTCCTAATAGCCCTTCCTCATTCCCTGCATTGTTGCTAGAGTAAAACAGAAGGTGGAGATTTGGGCACCCCCAAAACAACTGATGATATTGTCCTGGATCGGCCAGAAGATACTCGGGGTCGGAGGCGTCATAAAACTGAGAACGTTAGGACCCCTGGTGGATCTGAGCGGGCACCAGGCCCAGATTCTGGAGCCCAGAGACAAAGGTGTGTGTGTGGAATGGTGTTGTGCTAGGGCCTGTCCAAGTGTAGGGTCCCTAATGACTACCTACCTGATGGCTGTGTGTGTCTCACTCTGTCTTCAGACGCCGGACAGCACAGCTAGAAGAGGGTGAGGTGGGGACTCTGCACCCTGTGTTCGCTCGTGTCATTCAGCGCTGGATGGGATTTATGGCTCAGATTGGTGAGACCCTGGCCCCTCTCCCAGTCCTTAGTCCTTGACCTGCTTTCCATCCTGCACCCTGCAGCAACTTTTCTGCCTTGCAGGCTGTGCCTCAGTGTCCAGGAGCTCCGCCCACATGGTGTCCCGGTTCCTCCTTCCACCCACCCTGTCAGAGTTCAGCACTCTAGTCATCTCAATGGCTGGGGACACCAGCGTCCGTATCTTTGAGAAGCATTTGTGAGTTTGAGATCTGGTAGGATCGAAATGGCCTTCCTCAGAGTCTTAAAAGCTGCTCTAGTAAGCCAAACCAGTAGAGAATAGGTTAGGAGAGGTGGGCACAAGGCTCAGGAGGTGCAGAATGGGCCAGAAAATGGGGTCAGGAATTGTTTTTCCTTCTTACCCACTCCTTCCTCCCAACAGAGGTTCTGAGCCAGATGTCTTCAGCCCTTGTTCCCCTGGGCAGCTGGGCTCAGCCCCCCGCCCCGCAGCTGAGCGACACGTTCTCCTTCTAGGAAGGAACTTCGCACAGTGGAGGAGACCGACTCAGCAGGGTGAGGAGATGGTGGGCCCCGGTGACTGATGGGTGCTCACTGACCCTGCAGGGAAAAGGTGGAATCTGGGGCTCTGCCTATAGCCAGCCTCCCCCCCCACCCCGTTGTCCCCCTCCCTTCCCTGTAGCTGCCAAAGCTGTGCAGCGCTTTGAGTCAGGAGGGGATGGAAGCCCAGGACGAATCGCTCCCCGGCAAAGGCTCTTGCTGCTAGAGGTCACAGACAAAAAGGTAAGTGTGGGGTCAAGGGCTGGGCTGGAGAAGTTCTGTGACCTCACTAACCCTGACCCCGGATCTCTAGCTACAGCTGCTGACTTACAACTGGGCTCCAGACCTGGGTGCAGCATTGGGCCGAGCTCTGGTCCGCCTTGTGCAGTGGCAGAATGCCCGAGCCCATCTCATCTTCTGCCTGCTTAGCCAGAAGCTCGGGCTCTTCCATCACTGTGGCCAGTTGGACTTTCCTATGCGAGATGGAAAGGTACCTATGCCTAGCTCCCACTGATAGATATGGCCACTGAGTGACCAGCTAAAAGAAACAGGGAAGGGGACACAGGCTGGGGACAGAAGTGGGACTGCAGTCCTGATGAAGGGTTCAAAGTCAAAGGGCTTGAGCCTGTTTGATCCTCCATCCCTCTCAGGAGCCAAACCCATTCCTCCTACCAACCATGGAAGTGGAGACCCTCATCCGGAATGCAAGCCCTCCACTGAGTCGTGAACAGGGCCGGTTGAGTGGGTCGTCTCGTGGTGGAGGTCCCCTTTCTTTGGACACATTTCCCTTTGATGAAGCCCTGAGGGACATCACAGCTGCTCGCCCCAGCTCCACAGTTGGTCCTGTGCCCAGACCTCCAGATACTGTCACCTACCACGGACAGCAGTTCTTAGAGATCAAGATGATGGAGCGAAAAGGTAAGGAGTGTGGTCCAGGCAGTGGGCAGGGGAAATTCTGTGAAGACTGGGACAGAAGGGTGGTCAGCTGCGAAGGCTGCTGCAGATGCCTCCCACCCCCAGAGCTGGAGCGCCACATGAAGATGGAAAACCTGTTTGTAACCTGGCAGCAGCGTTCTGCGCCGGCCAGCATGCCCATCAGTGTGAGTAGCCCCCTCTGCATCCTCCACAAAGATCTCTTGGCCACTGTTCCAGTGCTTACTGTCCTTTGTCCCCAGGCTGGGGAACTGGAGACCCTGAAGCAGTCATCCCGCTTGGTGCATTACTGTGCGACAGCTCTGCTCTTTGACCCAGCTTCCTGGCTGCACGGACCCCCAGAGACTTCACCTTCTGATGGGCAGGTGAGGCTCAAGCTTTCTCAGAGACCCATACCCAACAGTAGTCCCTTCTGGGTTGTCATTAGATAAAGAGCCTTAATGCCCACTCCTGCAGCGACGACATCGCCCTGAGACGGGGTCGGGAGGTCGAGAGGTTCCCACAAGCTGCGAATCCTTGGATGTGCCGCCTCCAGGAGCCCGAGAGGAGCCATGGTTGAAGGAGCTGAGCTTGGCCTTCCTGCAGCAATATGTGCAATACCTCCAGAGCATTGGCTTTGTGCTGGTGCCGCTTCGGCCCCCCTCACCTGCCCGCAGGTGAGTCTGCTCCTCCTTCCCTGCCCGCTTCACCTCAAGTGAGGCCCGCAGCCTTCCCTTCTTTATGGCTCTTGCTGTGACTGCTCAGGCACTGTACTTGCTCATCCTAGCTCACCACACTGGCACATGTACCTGAAGATCTTAGACACTTTTCACGCAGCCCTCCTGCATGTCCTACAGACCTCATGCTGTTTGCAGAACTCACAAGCACATGCACAGACTGTACGTTCTCACTAAGCTTGTGCCCACCCACACCGCACTTGTCTACATGGGGATCTCACACATGCGTCTAAGCTTTTAAATCTGGATCTTGTTGATTTTTGTCTTGGTCTTCGTGTTGACCTCTTCATCTTGGTCCGTTTTCACCAAGGCACTCTGCACTGGTCCTACTGCTTGTCCCCCTGACCATGGCCTGTTCTTAGTCATACTCAACTCTCAGACTAGTACTGTCAGCCTGACTCCTGGAAGAAGCCAGTCCTCTGTCACTACATGTCATCAACCCTAAGCCTGGCAATTCTGGAACAGCCTTTCTTGTCCTAGGCCAGATTCAGAGCCTGTATTTTTTGGTTTTAATTACATTTACTGTGTGTGCATGCGTGAATCTGCATGTACCTCAGCACATCTGGAGATCCGAGGACAACTTGTGAGGGTCAGTTCTCCCCTCCCACTATGTGGGTCCTAGAGATTGACTGGTCATCAGGCTTGGTGGCAAGCGCTGTGACCCACTGAGCCACCTCACCAGCTACAGTGTCCTGTTTTTTTGAGGTCCCTACTCTATCATCCTTGCCTCTCTGCAGTGTCCTGGTTTTTGAGGTCCCCGCTCTATCATCCTTGCCTCTGCTCTGCAGTGTCCTGGTTTTTTTTTGAGGTCCCTGCCCTTGCCTCTGCTCTGGAGTATCCTGGTTTTTGAGGTCCCTGCTCTATCATCCTTGCCTCTGCTCTGGAGTGTCCTGGTTTTTGGGGTCCCTGCTATATCATCTTTGCCTCTGCTCTGCAGTGTCCTGGTTTTTGGGGTCCCTGCTCTATCATCCTTGCCACTGCTCTGCAGTGTTTTCCCGGTCCCTTCCTGGTGATGGTGTAGAAAAGAAAGTTACAGGCATACATCTTTTCCTGCCTTCAGATATGTGAGTATATTGAGGCACATTCTCCCCTCTCTAGTTTCAGGTAGCTATATTTTTTCTTTGTATTTATTCTTCTTTCATACAACACATTCTGACCACAGCTTCCCCTCCCCCCACTTTTTAAAAATTCAAATGTACTCCTTCCTCACCAAGATACCACCTTGGTCCAGAAGGCCAATTCAGCCTTCTTGAGGTCTTACAGCCAGCTCTCTATCCCCTACTCCTTGACTTCCCTCTTTCCCATCATTTCTGCCCCTGGTGCTCAGTGGCCAGACAGCCCCTCCACAGTGGCCCCAGAGAGCTGCTCAGTCTGTGTCCAGACACCCAGTCCTCAGCTGTAGGAGCTTCTCTAAGACCATAGCGTCTATCTCCAACTCAGTTGTGCTCGTCCCCAAATCAAAATGGGCTTCTAGGGCCCAAGTTAAAGAAGTCACTGTTCCCAAAGAGAATCCAAGTTCAACCCAACATCAGCAGCTCACAATGCCTGAACTCCAGCTCCGGGGGTGGGTCTGACGCTTGTAGCCTCCACAGGCACCACACGATCACGCGCACATGCCCACACACAGACACACGGAGTTCTTTCTTACAGTCTTAAAGGTGTGTGTGTACAGAGACTAGCATGATATCTTCTCACTGTATTGACCCACTTGATTCACTCAGGGGTGCTTAGTCCAACTTAACGAGCCTGAGTGCTGACAGACACTGAGCACATTCAGTCAGCTGGTGTCTCCACATCAGACCGTGACCATTGGAGTAGACAGAGCAAGAATGAGAACACTGGTTGAGCTCTTATGAGTGACTTCGGAGCAGCTGCTTTCAGGTGGACAATGAGGAAAAATGACACTAATTTAAAAAAATGTTTCTAGAACATAATTTGAAGTCAAGCATTCCTTTCTTACCAGTTTTAGTGATCTCTGAGTCTAGCAGCACTCCTCTGGAGCGTTATTTTCTATCAGAAAGCCACTTCCGTGACCAGGAGTAGCACCCACTGCACTGGAAGATAGTAACTGGATTGCCAGTGTTCTGAGTGGTGTCCTGAGCTTACAGATCCCAGTCTGGCATCACTAAGGTCAGGAACCTGAAGGACCGCGTTCGTGCGTGCGTGCGTCCCAACATGTGCCCCCTCCCCCACCTTTAAGCATTAGCACACTCCAGTCATTCCTTGCCAGTACAAGCCTGGGGTTTCAGCTCTTCCATGCAACAGGTGGGACCTCCCAGCCCTTTCAGGATTTTCAGAGTCCTTCCCTGCTTCTTGTTCTCCTTGACTCTGAGTTAAGAACTAGAAGGGGCTGGAGAGATGGCTCAGTGGTTAAGAGTGCTTGCTGCCTTCCACAAGACCCAGGTTCAGTTCCCAGTACCACATCAGATAACTTAGAAGCTCCTGTAACTACAGCTCTTGGAGATCTGATGTCCTCTTCTGGCCTTCACAAGCACATGCAGACATATAGACACATGCAAACACATAAGTAAATGTGTAAAACAAACATTATTTTAAGATAAAGAACAGTGTTGTTGGCTGGGCGTGGTGTCACATGCCTTTAATCCCAGCACTCTGGAGGCAGAGACAGGCAGATCTCTATGACTTTGAGGCCAGCGTGGTTTAGAGAACAAGTTGCAGGATAGCCAGGGCTACACAGAGGAATCCTGTCTAGAAAAAGAAAAAAAAATCATTGGTACTGTCATTCCCCCAATTAAAAAAAAAACTGCTTTTCCCTCCTAGAGAACTATTATAAGAGGGCACCCGGCATCTCCTAATAAAATTTCAGATGGGCCTCGTCTCCCTCCCCTCTGCAGACCTCCTCCCTTCCAGATAACAGAGAAAGATGCCTAGTCTGTTGCCATCCCTGAAGACGGCTATTTACCAGATAACAGCTGCTGCCCTGCAGTCTAGACCTGGACCCCAACCCCGCTGTGCTTACTGGGGAACCCTGAGCAAGCCCATCATTCCTCAGGCCTGACTCCTGCCTATAAAACAGTTCCATGTGAAATGGCCTGGTGCCAGAACTCCTCAATCCCTGGCCTGCTTCTCCAGCCTCTTGTTTCTCCCTTTTCTACAGCACCAGCCGTCAGAACTCCTCAATCCCTGGCCTGCTTCTCCAGCCTCTTGTCTCTCCCTTTTCTGCAGCACCAGCCGTCAGCGGGCAATGGCTGTCCTTGGAACAGAGGGTCGAGGCTCCTTCTCCTGCTCTAAAGCCAAGACTGAGGGAAGCCCTAAGGTAAGTTACTGTCTTATAATGGTGAAGTCAGCGGTGACCTGAGGTATGGTCCCATCCATCCCCAAAGCCAGTGACCCTGAGTAGTATATTGTCTTGGCTGATCCTACACTATCATTGCTAAAGCCAGGACCCTAAAGGGCCTCTGCTGTGTTGGTTCAAGGCTGGCCATGTCCCCAGCACATGTCCCCTTTACCTCTCTTCAGAGCACTGGCATTCCGGTCACTACCTGCCACCTGCAGCGGGCACTGCCCGGGGGCATCATCCTCATGGAGCTGACCTTCCAGGTGAGAAGGAGAGGCACAGAGTGGGAAGAGCTCTGCCTGCCTCTCACACTGTCCTCACCTCATCCCACCCTCTCTGCAGGGCTGTTACTTCTGTGTCAAACAGTTTGCTCTGGAATGTTCCCGAATCCCAATGGGACAGGCTGTCAACTCTCAGGTATGTGATGGGGACAGGATAATATGGAGTGGACAGAGAGCTCAGACACAACCATTGCCACCCCATTGTGTGGCGGGCACTATGGTTTCATGAGGTCCACAGCTACATTCGGCTTTAGCACTGCACAAGCCAGTGCAGAGATGGGTGGTGCCCTTGCCAGCACACTGTGTAATGACACATCAGGTCAGTGCTGTGCAAGACATGGTCTGATGCAAGCTGGGGACAGTTGGCATTGTCTGCGTAGTTACCAACCCTGGCACTTGATTATTATTATGTCCTTGTCAGTCTGTCTCAAGTCAGGCCCTTGACACCTGGAGGGCCAGGCACTCAGGAGTGTGCAGTGTTAGTTAGTCAGGGAGCAAGTAAGGTCAGCAACCTGAAGCCCTAGCCTGCTTGGTTTGGCTCTTCAGGTTGCCAAAAATGTCACAATAGGGCCTATGCCTTGTTGTGGGCTCATGTGCTCTGGAAGATGAAGGTCTAATGGGCCCCAGGACAGTCAAAACCGCCCCTCTCCGTTGTGGGGAACTCCCCGCCTGGACTCAACCTGGCCCCAGATAGTTGCCTGTGCTTTGAACATTGGCCACAGATGGAACGATCCAGAGAAACAGTGCTTCATGTACAGGAGCCTACCTGACCAGAGTGCGCAAACGAAGCTGTGGCTAGGCAGGTCCTCGCTCACATTCTTCTGTGAGATTGGAGGGCTTCCTCTCAGCTTCCTCCAACTTCCTGCTACGTGATTTCCAGAGTTTGCCTAGGCTCTCTCTGTCCCTTCTTCTCTAGATCTCTAACCCTGCTCAGGCTTATCTTTTGTTTTAGTTTTGTTTTTTGAGATAGGCCTTACATAGCCTTGGCTGTCCTGGACTCACTATGTAGCCAAAAATGACCCTTATCCTCCTGTCTCCACCTCCCAACTGCTAGGATTTACATGCTGGGGAGGTGTGAAGGGTTGATCCTGCTCAAGTGTCTAAACTGCCTTCGGACGCCATTGTTCATTAAATGTTCATTGTGTGCACTGAGAGAAGAAAAGCAGTTTATTCCTAGATGAGTCTGAAGGTCACAGAAATTAAGTACTTTTTGTCCTGGGACACAAAGTTAGTCAGTGGCAGACTCGGTTGAAATGTAGGTTCCTGTGACACTGATCTCCCCTTTTCTATCTTGGCTCATCACCTGCCCCTGACTGACATCTGTGTAGTATCTCTAAGGCGGGTGAGGAAGCTGGAGCCAGAGAGACCAGCTCACTAGGGCTAGTCTGGCTCTTCTAGTGTTTGCCTTTCTTTCAGTTCCTAACGCTTCTGAGGCTGTCCAGTGGACCCTGCCATCACAGAACGGCACATCCTGCTGGTAACACTGTGGGTGCAGCAGTCCATCAAGAACAGGGCGTTCCTTATCTGTGCCTCTTTTCCTTCCACCATTAGTTCATTCAGCCAGTTCATACAGACTCAGTCAGAGGAAGCCTACTGTAGCCTGGCCCTGGGTGTCCATAGGAAGCTTCACAATGAATAGTAGGAGTTCTGTTCAGTGTCAGACACATCTAGGCAGAGGGCACACAGGTTTGCAGTGCAGAGGAGAGTGAGTGTTGTCCTTGGAAAGGCAGGTGAAAGCTTTCCAATGGTAGGTGACAGCTGGCCTTCCTTGACTCCCACCTGATTGCTGTGTCAGCATCTTCTAGCGTGTTTTGTAAATATTTATTCCCTGTATTGTCTACCATCCCATATCCAGCCACTAGACTGTAAGCTTCTTGAAGGCAAGACATTGTGTCTGTTCCCCCACACTTACAATGGTCACTAGCAAATATGTGGTAGACCATCTGTGCCGGACTCAGATGCATTAGTAAAAAGGCTGAACTACCCAAATGGCCCCAGGTCGATATAAACAGGAAGTACAGCACAGTATTACAAAGTGTAAGAGAAGGTTCCCCATAGAAGCTGTGCTGGCTGAGGGAGAAGCACTGCCAAGCTTCCTCTCTGCCCAGAAGAAGGGAAGTGTGGGCTGGGCAGCCTGCATCCCCACACCCTATCCCCGCTTCCTGCTGTTCCTCCCCAGCTGTCCATGCTGTTCACAGAGGAGTGTGACAAGGTCCGTGATCTGATGCATGTACACTCCTTCAGCTACGACTTCCACCTGCGCCTCGTGCACCAGCATGTGCTTGGTGCCCAGCTGGTACTGCGGCATGGCTACCACCTCACCACCTTCCTGCAGCACTTCCTGGCCCACCACCCTGATGGACCCCACTTTGGCCGAAATCACATTTACCAAGGTTGGTGCCTGAAAGCAAGTCAGTGAAGCTAAAATAGAAGAGCCACATGGCCAGGCCTGGCCTGGTAAGACCATGAATTGTTCATTTCCCTTGTAACCGTGCCCATACTTCCAGTCTTTGACTGTTTCTTAAGTTTTTCATAGTTGCTTTCATGCCAGAATTAGGGTCCTCTGTTCTGAATATTTTATCCCATCAGCAGCATTCCACAGGAGCTTGGGGGCTCCCCAGGAAAGCAAACCTTAGTATTCCCATCCCCTGCCCCACCAGGTCAGGTTGCTTATCCCAGGCTCAGTGTCTGGTTTTCCTGTAACTTGCCTCATAGGGACACTGGAGCTCCCCACCCCACTCATTGCTGCCCACCAGCTATACAACTATGTGGCTGACCATGCCAGTTCTTACCACATGAAGCCACTGCGAATGGCCCGGCCCGGTGGCCCAGAACATAATGAATATGCCCTGGTATCCACATGGCACAGGTAAGGCTAAGAGGCAGCTTCCAGCACAGTAAGGCTTAGGTTGGAGGCCGCACTTAGAGTAGGGAAATGTATGTTTTCTTGGGCACAAGGGCTGGGACTGGCTTCATTAGAGTATCAGAGTTGGTATCTCTCCCTCCTCAACTACACAGCTCTGGATCCTATCTGGACTCTGAGGGACTTCGCCATCAGGATGACTTTGATGTGTCTCTGCTTGTTTGTCACTCTGCTGCACCCTTTGAGGAGCAAGGAGAAGCTGAGCGACATGTTCTGAGGTCAGATCTCTTATCTTGAACGTACCCATTTCTCAGATTGCCCTCTACTCTTACCCGTAAGACTCTTGCTGTGACACTGTCCTCTGCCCTTCCCCTCCCCAGGCTTCAGTTCTTCGTGTTGCTCACCAGCCAACGAGAACTGTTCCCAAGACTCACTGCTGACTTGCGCAGATTCCGGAAGCCATCAAGGCTTCCCCCTGAGCCAGAGGCTCCTGGGAGCTTGATTGGTAGCCCTGGGGAAGTCTCAGGGATTATACTGTCCCCAGGGCCAGCTCCTCTGTTCCCACCACTGGCCGCAGAAGTGGGCATGGCCCAGGCACGGCTGGCTCAGCTGGTTAGGTTGGCTGGTGGGCACTGCCGGCGGGATACCCTCTGGAAGCGCCTCTTCTTGCTGGAGCCACCAGGGCCTGACCGGCTAAGGCTAGGAGGGCGTCTGGCCCTGGCGGAGCTGGAGGAGCTCTTAGAGGCTGTCCACGCCAAGTCCATTGCAGACATTGACCCCCAGCTGGTAAGAGACCTGACTCCACAAGGGCTAGCATTGCTTCTAGCAGTCCCATAAGTGGCTGGGTTGGGGAAGCACCTTGGGCAACTGTGGAGCAGTATACTTAGGGCTCTGGCCCCTCCCCAGGACTGTTTCCTGTCCATGACAGTCTCCTGGTACCAGAGCCTCATCAAGGTCCTCCTGAGCCGATTCCCTCAGAGCTGCCGCCATTTTCAGAGTCCAGACTTGGGAACCCAGTACCTGGTGAGTCCCATTGGCACCACTCTAAAAGGAAAACTAACAGAAATCCTCACCTAACATAGCAGAACCATTCAGGGAGCCCAGCCTTACCAGACAAGCTCCACCTTACATTGTTGTCTCGCTGGAGTTGAACCATACTGACAACCTATGAAACCTCTGAGCACTGGGTAGTGAGCCTGAATACATGATCGCTGCCATGGCTCCTCCCCGTGTGGCACTGAAACACACGTACTCACCACCTACCACTGACTCAGGATCGTGGTCTCTGCAGCATCCTCAGAAGGCCTGGTACACTGGTGTGAAGGACAAGAAGAGATGGGGAGGGGAGTATATGTGTGAGAAACTAAAGGGACTAACAAGATTCATCTCTAGTACACCCAGAGACGCCAGGGCTGCAGTAGAGCAGGCAAAGGGCATTTGGGACACCAGTGGTGGGTGCACTAAAGCTGGGGGGAGCAGAGGAAGGGTGATAAGTTCTTGGGGCAAGTGGAACCTGTGGTCCATGAGGTATGCAGGCATTGGAGATCAAGAGAGAGATGTGGGCCACAGCCACATTAGTAGATGGTACAGAAGCCCCGAGGAGAGATCACCCAGTGGTAGACCCCAGAGCTGAGTGCTAGGGTGCAGCTGAAGCTGTAGGAGACCTAGAACTGGCTGGAGCGGTAGTGCCAAGTGTCTAGAACTGCTCATCACTGATTGGCCTCCCTATCATGGCCTCTAGAAGATCCTGACAGGGCTTAATGTGGCAACACCATCCTGAATGACCCGGGCTTGCAGATGGGATCATTCATGGTGACAGAGAAGGCCTCACCCTCTTGCCTAGAGGAGGGCTCACACCCACTCAAGGGAAACCAGCCTCACCCCCCTCTGTTGCTTCAGGTTGTGCTGAATCAGAAGTTCACCGACTGCTTTGTGTTAGTGTTTCTGGACTCACACCTGGGAAAGACGGTGAGAACAGAGGGGAAGGGGTTTTATGAAGGCTGTACCCCATGTGCTTCACCTCAGCCTTCTAAGGTTGGGCTGCCGTCTTTCTGCACCCCAGCCCTGTGTCCTTTCCACAGCTACTCTCACCTCTATCATGTTCCCCACAGTCTCTGACGGTGGTTTTCCGGGAGCCTTTCCCAGTGCAGCCCCAGGACAGCGAGAGCCCCCCTGCCCAGCTGGTCTCTACCTACCACCACTTGGAGTCTGTCATCAATACAGCCTGTTTCACCCTCTGGACCCGCCTCCTCTGAGAAAGCGGACCACCAACTTCGTTGGTTGAATTGTGGATCTATAAGCCTGCCCACTTGAGGCAGGACAAACTGATACCTACGAGCCCTAGGGTGAACTCAGACACAAAGTAACAGCAAAGGATTGTATTATGTCTGGGGAACTGCTGCTGCAGCCTGGCCACAGGGACTGCCTTCCCAAACAGCTGCTGAGCAGCCTGGACTGGCCTCAGGCCCGACCCTTCCAGAAGAGGTTGCCTCCACCCATCTGGTGGAGTCCAGGAAACTTCACAGACCTGGCAAGCACTCACCCCTTAGAGCTTGCCAGTGACCTGCCTCACAGTTTGTCATTGTCTGCCACCTGCATCCTTGGCCCTCTGGTCATTGTTCCCACTTGGTCACCACTGTTGGACATTACCGTTGAGATAAGACACTGGTTCTAATCCTGGCTCTGTCTCTCAAGGACCTGTGACCAGTGTTTACCTCCTCCTGCCCCCATTGGACCTTTGGTTCCTGTCTATGGATAAGGAGGGCTCGGAAGCGCTCCAGTATCCACAGCAACCCTGGCACCAACTGGAAGATTTCAGCTTGATCTGCATGTCCCTTCTCAGTGGGAGGGAATTAACCCAGAGACCTTGAAGCATTAGACACTATGTGTCCCCGACCCCTGTAATATACACATATAAAAGTGATCAGTGAGATTTTAATTCAGAGGAGGGGCCTTGGGACACTCGCCCACTGCCCCAGAGCAGCAGGCAGGTGCTGAGCAGAGCCTCAGTGCCCAGTCCGTGGGTGGCCCCGTCTGTCCCAGTATGAACATAGCCAGCTCAGACCCTCCACCGTGTCTCCTGCAACAAGAGAGGCAATGCCATCTCAACCCATGGGGAAAGGACAGCCCCTGACCAACATGTGTCCCTCTGGTGTCCCTTTCCCCAAGCCACTGAGAGCCTCACCTCGAGGCTGATACTCGCAGCCCACAAATCCTTGGTAGCCTTCATCCTCTAGGAGCTGGAACAGGTAAGAAAAGTCCAGCTCTCCAGAGCTGCCTGGCTCCCCTCGGTCTGGGACCTGTGCCACCTGCACATGCCCTAGGGACAGAAAGGAAGAGACATGGGACATTGAGGAGTAGAAAAGATGGCAAGCATAAGACAGAAGAACATCAGACCAGGAGGGAGCTTGGGATGAGGAGCCCTCACCAACAATGGGCAGGAACTCCCTGATGTTTCCTGTCAGATTCCCATCCATAATCTGCCAGTGGAATATGTCCTGGGGAAGAGAATGTCAGTCAGAACCCTCAGGTGACCTCCACAAATTCTTCCCAGATTGGAAGACCATGCAAGGCCTTCTGAAGAAGCACCCATCCTCCACTCACCATTTGCAATTGAAGATTGGGTCTCCCAACCTTCTGCAAGATGGCTGCCGCTGGTGGGAAAGCCAGGGAGACAGCCATGAGTCTTTGGAGCAAGTGAATCAAAGAGGACTAGGAGGAGGCATAGGACTAGATTCCTATCCTACCCTGCTGGGGTGTGTCCAGGAAATACTGGGGGTCTGTGATCCGGGTGTTAATGGGCTCCAGCAGTCCCACGAGGTTCTCCTAGAACCATATTGGAGGCTGTTAAGAGGTTCCTCCCCACATCTGTCCTAATCTGTCACTGGGCAGCAACCTCATCTGTTCCTCTGTGTCCTTGCTCAGATTGTACCCCCTCTCTCCCCAACACATTAGTTGTGTGCTTCCACCCCTTACCTGAGCCAGAACCCCAGCTGCATGCCTCAGGTTCTCCAGAAAAACTGTCTCCATCTCCCCCTTGACTGTAGCTCTGTCAGCCCCTTGGGGTACTCGGCCAGCCATCAGGTGGATCCTGGGGAGGAGGTGGTGGGGCGAGCTCATGCCTCCATATGCATCTCTTTTAGATGCTCTCTGACTATACCAGCTTCTCCCCATCTCCCCATGTCTTCTGTCCAGACCATCTGAGGCAAGGCGCTCAGGCATCCCCACAGCCTCCCACACTTGTGTGTCAGCCCAAGCCAAGCTGCCCTATGTATTCCCTCCTTACTCTTTTGTTGTTGTTTTTGTTTTTTACTTTTCCAGACAGGGTTTCTCTGTATAATACCCCTGGCTGTCCTGGACTCGCTTTGTAGACCAGGCTGGCCTCGAACTCACAGAGATCCGCCTGCCTCTGCCTCCCCAGTGCTGGGATTAAAGGCGTGCGCCACCACACTCGGCCCTTCCTGTACATTTTTTTTAAAAAAAAACATTTATTAGTTCCCCTCCTGTACTCTTAACCTCTCTCTCCCTTCCCCTGTTCCTTTTCACCCCATAAGCATGCTTGAGACTCGCTTTTTCTCAGATTTTTAACATGTGTGTGTTTTGCCTGCACTGTATGTATGTCATATGCGTGCCTGGTGCCCGTCGGGTCAGAGGACGTTGGATGCCCTGTTACTGTGGCTGTGGGCTGCCATGTGGGTACTGGCAGCTCAAGTGCTCTTAACTGTTGAGCCATCTCTCCAGCCCTGAGCCTAGCCTTTTAAAAATGAATTTTCCCCTTACCTTTTCAGACAGTTCATGTTGCTTAACCCTGCTTCCTCTCCTTACCTCTTAGCCTCTTCCCAAATGCTTTCTGCCCCTACGCTGACCAGCAGTGAGCCCCTTGCTGCCTGCCAGTTGCTTCCCAGCACTTGAAGAGTCTGACATCCATTCCCTCAGTCCCTGGCTGCATCGCATCACCTCCTTTCGGCAATATCCAATTCACACGAATCCTGCCGGTTTCCAAGCCCTTGGAACTCCCCCAGCCTCATTAACTCAGCTGGACACAACCACCCTCACGTTGCCCTGGCCGCAGCCTCCCTGCATCTCTGAATAGTGTGCCTCTCTCTAGAAAGTGGATGCGTCAGATTCAGTCCTGGCATCACTATGTGCAAACAGCTTTCTTCTAGTCAAGGTTAGATGCCTGCCCTGCCCCACCCCCGGCTTTCCCGCCCTTGTTAGGTCCCTAACCAGACCCCAGCGCCCAGCACGGGATCTCGGTAGGAGATCACCATGACAGCGTGGCATACGGAATGACACTAACATGAAATACAAAAAGCAGTCTACAAAGGCCCTGGCCCACAGCGGTGTCTCTGCTCGGAGTTTCTCCCGACCCGGGCCAGCGGTCAAGGGAGAGAAGGGCAGGGTACCTGGGGCAGCCCAGAGCCTTGGCGTACAGCACAGCCTGTTCCAGCCCCTCTCGGAAGGCCGCCTGTCTCCCGGGGACGGCCCCCAGCCCCATCTCCCCCTTCTCTTGGTCTCCTGCGGAGAGAACCGGCATCAGTGCGGGCCTGGCTCCCCGCGAGCCCTCCTGCTCTCCGCTCCGGGCGCGCACCCCGCGGTGTGTTGATGAGCTCCAGCCTCAGGCCCGAGGCCCGCACCGCGCTCGCTAGCGCCTGGGGTGACTCGGCGTACGGCCATGCCACCTCGGCCGCTTCGAAGCCCGCACGACCCGCGGCGTGCAGCCGCTCGGGGAGCCCGGGGAGCTCCGTGAAGAGCCAGGAAACATTGGCCGAAAAGCGTAGGGGAGCCATACGAGCGGAAGGCGGCGGCGGCGGCGGCGGCGAGGGCGTGGCCTCGGGTCAGGGGGAGAGACCCAGAGCGGGGGGCGGAGCGACCAGCTCCAATAAAGGGAAGTTGACCTCCGAACTAATCACCTGGTGAAAATGGGTGCATTAACGACCGGAAGCTGCGAACAAATAGCTTTACTTGAGTCAGACTTCTCCAATAGTCACATGTGCTGGCCCAGGACTCCAGCCGCCATCCTCCTGCCTCAGCCTCCTTATGTGGGATTACGGATCTTCATGCCAGCAGCTATCACACCGCCAGCCCATTGGTTTTTCCTTACAGACTAAACACTAAATGAGCTTTTTTTTCCCCCTTCGGAAAATTCGGGTCATGTTATATATAGTTTTATGGCCTATCTTTTTTCAACCGCCGATCTATTAGCATTCCCCCGTGTTCTTCAATACTCTTCAAAGGCATGCCAGTCGCTGCTTATTGTTCCACTGCCCACTTAGACAATCCGTAATTATCGTCATATCGCTGTGATGGTGTGTGTGTGCGTGCACACGCGCGCGCTGTAGGAGCACTTTAAAACACCTCTGAGTCCCCATCTCTGCATCTTTTTCTTAGATTCCTTTTGTAATGATGTCCATCACACTGCTTGCCAGTTGGATGTTTGTCCATGTAAGAATCTGCTGTACCAGGATAACTGCGCTAAGCTGCTGTGAGCGGGGCAGTCTCCGCCTCCACTATTTGGGTCACGGGACGACTAGGCATAGATATTTGTACATCTGTGCACCACACTCCTCAGTGCTGTCAGAAGAGGGCATTGGATCTCCTGGAACTAGCTGTCATGTAGGTGCCGGGAATTAGACTTGGTCCTGCAGGCAGTGCTCATACCCTGGGAGGCCATCTCATCCTCTTGAAGTTCTTCATAGCTATGCTATAATGCTTTCCAAAAGATAGATTTATAAGGATCGTGCGCACCTATAATCCCAAATACTTAGGAGACTGAGACGGGGTACTGAGTTCAAGGCCAGCCTGAGCAACATAGCAAGGCCTTGTCTGAGAAAAAGAAAGGAAACTGGGCTATGGTAGTACACGCCTTTAATTCCAGCACTCTAGAGGCAAGGTGGATCTTTGTGAGTTCAAGGCCAGCCTGATCTACAGAGATCATTCTAGGACAGCCAAGGCTACACACAAAAAAAAGAAGAAAAGAAAAAAGGCAAAGAAAAAGGAAGGAAAGGAAGAAAGATGGGAGTTTTACAACGTAAACTTATACCACACCCCTCCATACGTACAGTTAATCTCATCCTACTCTCTGAGAGCCCTGTGTTAATCTCATCCTACTCTCTGAGAGCCCTGTGTTAATCTCATCCTACTCTCTGAGAGCCCTGTGTTAATCTCATCCTACTCCCTGAGAGCCCTGTGGTTAGGTGCCCCTAACCACTTCCACTGTTGTGCTCATCTCGAGTCTAGCCCACTCAGACACTCGGTTCCATGCTCGGCCAGTCCTTAAGCCATGTGCTTGGAGGTTCCCCTTCTGCAGCTCTGCCCCAAGAACACCCCCCCCAGGTCATCTGGTCACCTGATTTCTTGCCCGTTTGCAGGTGAGTTTTCTCTCTTGGTTCATTCTGGAACACATCTCTTACCTAGAGTCCAATCAGGTTGTGGCCTCTTAACTAAGTTTAGCTTGTTAATCAATCAGCAGGTTTCCAATCCAGAGCAACACCTAAGGGAAGAATTTCTTTTTTAACTCTTCGATGTAAATCCCTCATCTGCACCTAAGGAATTCTGCTTACATCCTAATCACACCACCACATCCTGAGTTCTGAATCAAGAACTAAATGTTCTAATTCACAGTGATCCACGCCCTCTTCATATTACTTTATGGCAGCAGAGAGACTGTATAAGCCAGATAGACGTGACTCCCTTTTTCTTTCAATTCCTTTGACTTTAAATGAAAAAAACACATATGAAGCTAAATGTCCATGAAAATAATTTTTTCCTTTTTTTCATGCTAGGGATTGAACCCAGACATCTGTACATGGAGTACATGCTTTTTCATTGAACTGCACCCCAGCTTACAAATTATTTTCTTCACTCATAACTTAGTCATCCATAGTTTCTAGCACTTTGTGACACAGGGATCATACTAAATTATTATTCCAAGTTTCCACTCTTTGCCTTTAATTTTTACCCAGAGAATCTGCACAGGTTTAATGTTTCCTTATGGTATCAACAACCTGTAAATAATTAATGGATGATAGCTAAAACTTGAGGGTAGAGTTCAGAGGCTTGTCTGGTCACATGGTGGCATCTGCCTGTGTGATACTGAGCCATTCACAGTCCTGCATACAAGTCAAACCCACAATGAGATTCCATTTCATACCATCCAGACTGGCAAAAATGAAAGTCAGTATGAAATACCTGATAGGATTCCAGAAAACTGGAATGTTTTCTCGATGCTGGTAGGAATATAAATCACTCTAACTGCTCTGGAAAACAATTTGGCAGGATCTCTTCAAGTCGCTATGCCCTGGGGGGCAATCATTCCTCTTCCAGGTGTATTCCGTGAAGAAACATTTGCACAAGTGTGGCGGGAGCACACCTCCTCACGACGACGTTCACAGCAACACAGCTTACGCAGCAGAAGGATGAAATGAGCCAGACGTCCATCACAAAAAGGGAAAGACACAGCCAGAGGCTCCAATGAGAGTGTGAGTTTACTCTTGTACTGGAGCAATGTGAAGTTTGTTGGAAATGAGGAGTTTGGGTCAAACTGAAAACGTTAATGTGATGGTATGAGAAATCTCAGAAACGTAATTTTGAGAGAAATAAGTAGAGTATGCTTCCGTTTTTACTTTGTTAAAGATTGTGTCTGATTTATGTGTATGTGTCAGTGTGTAGGTGTGCACGTGAGTCTGGGTCCCTGTGGTGTGGTGTCAGATTCCCTGGAATGCGACGTGGGTGCTGGGGCCACACTTGATTCTCTTCTGTGGTGGGCTCCTGGGGTTGAACTTGGTCCGGGCTTGTGCAGCAGGCACCTTGCCCACTAAACCATCTTGCCAGCCCTGCTTCCAGTTATCCAAAGGCGGGGAAATCATTATCACTTGAAGAGATGCAAACATCTCTGTGTTTAAAAAAAAAAAAAAAAAGAATGGCGTGAATAGCAATCACAAAACACGGCATGACTGTGTCTGCAGGGGAGAGATAGAAGCTACTGGAGACCTGGAAAGCCATGGCCATCCCTTCCCTTAGACTGGGCGGAACATCCGTGTATGCTAATTAGATAATGCTTCTTTATCATTTACATATGTTTTATAGGCACCAATTTTGTGTATCAGTTTCATATTTAATAAAAACAGAACTTTAAAACCTTCTGTGTGCATGCCTACCACCTGCTAGCACATTCTATGCTAACATTTTCATGGTGGGAGCATCAGAATCTCAAGGCTTTGCTATAGACTCCACTTCCTTGCAACATTTGTATAGTTTGGGCTCAATTACTATCTTGAGATTGTTACTGCTCAGGATAGTGTCCTTTTGCATATTATCTGTTCAGATGCCATAGTGGGCATCCTACAGCATGAACCCCCGTGATCTGTGCCTACTGGTATTCAGAGGCCCTTTCCCATCGAATATGTGACTCACTCCCAAAAAATCAGGATGGTGAAAGATACC
>CAJQZJ010001750.1:1758714-1788449 GCA_907164525.1 Lophiomys imhausi | reverse complement strand
TAAATTCCTACAACCCCTTTAACCTATCCACTAAACCTATTGATAATTATAATAACTACTTTCATAACCTTTTAGAATGATACGATACAGTCTCTGGGGCAGGTCCTCAGTCGTCAGGAACACAGTCTTTGTTGTAGATTCTTTAACACACTTAGCAGTCCTTTTTCTGGATCTCTCAGATGCAGGTTCATCAGGGTAAGTTGGTTATTGCAGTCTCACCTTAAATAAGGCTTCATGCTTTCTTCTCTGTGGGAGACCCCAGCCGTCTGCAGGCCAACTTACTTCTTTTGAATCAGGAACTCAGCTGCTCTGCCTCAGTCCTTAAAGCCAGGCACAGTTTCCCCTAGGCCACTGATCGGACAGATCAAACCCCTCCAGGCAAAAGCTGAGCCACAGGGTCCAGTCCTTGGCCTTTTGGTGTCTTGCTCAGGCTTTCTTTGCTCACCGGCTTCTTTCTGCTTCAGGGAGAGAGCTGGCCATCAATGGCCAGCCCTTTTTTCAGCAGGACTCTTGGAGCTCTCTAGCATCAGGGGCCTCTTCTCTTCTGGGCTCCATGCACTGTCCTTAAATAGGAGGAATTCTGTTTCAGCTTAATTTGGGCTCCGCCCACTTAGCAGCTGAAAACAATGTCAGGCCAGATACTTTGTTTCTTCAATTCTATTGAGTCTTTCCTGTTTTCCTGACTTCAAACTTGGTTTTCAGTCTATTGAGTCTTTCCTGTTTTTGCTGACTTCATGCTGATAATGCTCTTCAGGCCCCGAATTAAGAGACTGTATCAGAAAACTCCTATATATTTTCTAAATCTAATTTATCTAACCCCTACAATTATGTTCATCATACTTTTTACTGCCCTGCCGTGACAAAGAGCAGGGGGTGGGGAGATGGCTGACTAGAGAAAGTGTGTTTTGGTTCTCAAGTTCATGTATTTCAGTAACTGGTCACCTGACAACACTGTGGACCTGAGAAGAGACTGAACATCTCGGAAGGGAGCATGTGGTGACATGCTCCTGTGGTGGACAGGAAGCAGACAGAACACCTACACCGGGGGGCTGCTGCATGCACCTCTGTTCTCTCATAGCCCCCATACTACTGGACAATATTGCCCACATTCAGGGATGATCATCCACTCTCAGTTGCTGCCCAACATGGTAAGTTTCTCTGGGTCTGCCCTCACAGATACATCCAAAAGTGCGCTTCATCTCTTGGGTATTTCTAAATCCAATCCCATTGTCAATCAAAATTACCCAACATATCCTCTTTTTTTTTTTTTTTTGATTTTTCAATTCAGAGTTTCTCTGTGTATCTGAACTACTTACTTTTGTAAACCAGGCTAGCCTTGAACTCACAGAGATCCGCCTGCCTCTGCCTCCCAAGTGCTGTGGTTAAAGGCGTGTGCCACCAAGCCTGGCCACATCCACTGTTTTAACATTTTTTCCTTACTTAGTGGTTTTTATAGACATAGATGATTATACATATGAATACGTATATCTGACACATGCATTCACATTGTGTATGCGTAGGCTAAAGTATATACATATTATTATTCTGTCAACTAAGAGTCTGGAAGAAATGACACATTAATGTCAGTGTCCACATCTAGTGCAATTCTCAAAGAAAACAAGGCTCCTCGAAGACTGGAAGACCTGGGATGTGTGAGACCCTGTCTCCAAAAATCAAAAGAACAAGCAGAAAAACAAGCAAGAAAAGCCGAGCTGGGTATAACGGACCCTACTATTTTTCTGTGGTGACTTTAACACCTTTACAAAAATACGTCCAAGCTGGGTGTGGTAGCGCACACATTTAATCCCAGCACTGGGGGGATTGGCAGAGGCAAGAAGATCATGGTTCTCCATGCCTATAATCTCAGTACCTGGGACACTGAGGCAAAGGGCTGGCCAGCCAGGGCTGCACAGTTATAAATCCAGCTATAAAAGAAATCATCACGGTAGAAATGAGTAGAACCGTCGATGGGAAAGGAGTCTCTCTCTTGCACACCAGTCGGAATGATTGATAGAGATGCTGTGCCCCCAAGGAGCCACAAGGTAACTCTACTTATTTAATCATGACTCTTTCAAAGGAAAACCATAAGGGGAAGAGGGAAAAGGAATAACTTCCGAGTGAAGAAACCTGGCAAATACTGCCTCGGACCAAGGTGAGTGTCAACAGAGAGAGCAGTGCGATAATGTTCCCCTCGATGCCCAGTGATGAAATCAGAACTTTAACGCTGATCTTCCACTCAGAAACAGATCACCTGTCTCTAGTGTATACAAGGGGAAAAAATCCATATAATTCCAATCTAGTCTTGACAGAAATATCAGACAAATCTGAACTGAGGGACAGCCTACAAAACACACCACCATTGCTCCTCAGGACTGCTAAGGATGGAAAACTGAGGAGAGCTTGAAAAGCTATCATAGCCGAGAGAAGCCTAAGGAGACACAAGTAAGTGTACTAGAGTATCTTAGATCAGGTTCTGGACAGGAAAAAATTAGGTAAGAATTAAATAAATATAAAATACAAGCTTTAATTAACATTGTGTCAATGTCTGCAGTTCCAATGCAGAGGCAGGAGGATCAGGAATTCAACGTCATTCTTAGCCACCTGGCAAGTTCAAAACCAGACCGGGCTACATAATGCCCTGTCACAAAAACAACAGGGAGCTGAAGAAATTGCTCAGTGGTTAGGAACACTGGTTGATCTTGCAGAGGACCCAGGTTCAATTCCTAACACCTGTGTCAGGTGGCTCACAACCTTACCTTAGCTCCAGCTCCAGGGATTCTGATGTCTCTGATCTCCAAAGATATAGGAACTCCTGCACACACACACATATACAAATAAATAAAAATAATCAAACAAATCTTTGTTAAAGTGTCAATATTTAAGCTTTTGCTGTGATACCTCATGCCTTTAATCTCAGCATTTGGGAGGCAGAGACTGGTATACCTCTGTGAGCTCAAGAGCAGCCTAGTGTACATAAAAAGCTCCAGGCCTGCTGGGGCTCCACAATGAGATCCTGTGTCAAACGAAGAAGTATCAATGTTGGTTCACTAATCATGACAGACATGCACTAAAATGCAAGATGTTGATGGGGAAAAACTCAGTGTGGAAACCCTGGGAGCTCTCCATGCTGTCCTGAGAGCTTTTCTGCAGTTCCAAAACTATTCTACAATTAAAAGAATATTTAAAAATACATATACATGACTGCTGGACCCACTACTTTAGATTAGAACTCTTGTTATGTCTCAAATGATAAAGGGCTTTACAATTGTTTACTTCCGTTTCTCCCTCTTCTCTCTGAATAATTCTTGTCATCTGTTACGTCTACGTCTATCTTAAATACCATAAAGCACTATTTATTTGAGTTGTTTTATTTCGTATATCACTATTGTGGGTGAAGGTGTGCACGTGGAGGCCGGAAGACAGCTTTGGGAGTCAGTTCTCTCCTTCCAGGGATTGAACTCAGGTCTTCAGGCTCCCACACCCATCACTTTACCGACTGAGTAGCCTTGCCAGCTTTGATTTACAGTTTTCTCACAATGTAGCCCAGACTTGTCTAGAACTCCCTATATAGACCTAACTGGCCTTGAATTTGTGATCCTTCTGCCTCAGCCTCCTGAGTGCTGGGATTATAGGTAGGTATCATCACACCCAGCTTGGTCCTTGTTGTTTGGAGTTTTCAAGACAGAGTCTAAAGTATCCCAAGCTGACCTTGAACTCACTATGTACCAAGAATGGCCTTGAACTTCTGATTCCCCTGCCACCACTTCCTAAGTTACTGGGATCATAGTCACACACCATGACAACCAGCTTAGGCACTGCTGAGTATCAAACTCCGGGCCATACCAAGTAAGTACTCTACCAACTGAGCTACATCCTACAGCTTGCTGTATTTAAACACACAAACACACACACACACACACACACACACACACACACACACTAAATGAGTGCATAAGCTTATATACAATAAGTGTAAGAATATGAATCTGTATACATTTCTCCTCATTCTTCCTAGTCCTTTATGTGTCCTCCTGCATCATTAGGATTCCCTTCTTCTCTCTCTCTCCGTGTGCTGGAGTCACAGGAAGTTGTGATCTTCCTGATCCAGGTGGTAGGAACTGAACCCCCCCCATCTCTCAAAAAAGCAGCAAGTGCTCTTAACCACTGATCCATCTCTCAACCTGTTTTACACACACAATAAATAAATTAATCAATTAATTCATTAATTAATTTATTTATTTATTTATTAATGTATAAAAATATTTTAAGTGTGCATCCAGTAACTATGGTACCTCCCTGCACAAGACCAGCACAAAGCTGGGCTCTTCAACTTTCCTTCATAGATTGGGGGTGGAGGGTGGTGGTGTTATGAGGCCCCACCCCTCCCTGAGGAGCTAATGGTTGCCAGGGTAAGGGAGGCCATTTTCTTCAGTGCTGTAGTCATTGGTAAGCTGGCCATTCTCCAGTGAATAACCCCCCGCCATGCTCATATAAACAACTCTAATTGAACTTAGTAGGTCCAAAAAAGAAAAGGAAAAAAAAAAACCAAAAACATGTGTTAGAAAGCAGACAGGTTGGGACTGGAGAGATGGCTCACCAGTTAAGAGCACTGACTATTCTTCAAAGGACCCAGTTCAAATCCCAGCACCCACATGGCAGTTCACAGCTGTCTGTAATTGGTGGGCATGGTGGCGCACGCCTTTAATCCCAGCACTTGAAAGGCAGAGGCAGATGGATCTCTGTGAGGCTAACATGGTCTACAAAGTGAGTCCAGGGATTCACAGAGAAACACTGTCTCAACAAACAGCAACAACAACAAAAAAAAGGGGGACAGGTTAGTAAGAATGGGGTCAATAGGAAGTGGGAGGGACAAAAGGAGGGTGGGTGAATCACAGCTAGTTGCTTGTGTGTACAAAGTGTCAAAAATGATGTTGAATTAAAAAAAAACTAATTGAATAAAAATTGTTTTAAAGTGTTGTTGTCTATGTTGACCATTAAAAGAAAATAAACAGATTTTTAAAAGATGTGTATGAACTCATGTTCTTTGGAAGTTTATCAGTGGGAATTGAGGCCTCTATGAAAAACATGTTCTTTTTTTCTGTGGAAAATCTGTTGTATTTTGCTGGCAATCGGGGGCACTACACACTCAGAATCATGTTAAATTTTAGACTTAAGACATTACAAAAACACTGTAATGAAGCAGCATTTACAGTGAGTGCTGGCCTGTGGCTAGGGGACAGAACCTTCGCTGCCTTTTCTGTTGCTTGCAACTTCTCTAGCCCCTCATTTATCTAGTTTATCCTCAGCCAACTTCTTGAATGGGTTCCAACTCAACTTCTCTGCCCCCATAAGACTCAAACTTCAACTCTGTTCTCTGCACTTCGCCTGGCCACAGGGACTAGCAGGTGTCATTTAGCAACACCAGCTCCAGCTGGAATTTTCCTGGTATAAAACTCTCTCCTTGTTTCAGATAATTTCCCTTCCTTTCCTGACAACATTGCTACGCCTTTAAAAAGAAAGATGCTTTTTGTATTTCATCCAGCATTTTAAGTACCCTATACTGGGAGAGGTTCTACAGACAGCTATCGCTGGAAATAGACTACAGTCAGCCTTCATGAGGATTGGCTCTGAGACCAACTAAGGATGCCAAAATCCACAATGCTCAAACCCCTTATATAAATGGCATAGTATTTGCATATAATCTACACATACCTTAATTCATCTCCAAATTGCTTATAATCCCTATTATAATGTAAGTGCTACATTAATAGTTGTTATAAAGTGCTATTTGGAGGGCAAAGACAAGAAAAGGTGTTGGGGCAGGCATATTTCCTTCTGTATTGACAATCCCAGGGTGGTTGCATCCATACATGTAGTTTGGGAGGGCTAACTGCGTATTCATCATTGTTGCTGTTGCTTTACGTGTGTGTGTGTGTGTGTGTGTGTGTGTGTGTGTGTGTGCGCATGCATCTGTCTGGGTGGGTGCATTCATGCCACCAGGTACATGTAGAGATCAAAGGACAACTTTGAGGAGTAAGTATTCTACTTCTACCTTGTTTGGATTTGGGTTTTGTTTGTTTGTTTGTTTATCTGTTGTTTGGGGCTTTTTTGGTTTTGGTTTTGAGGTTTTTGTTTTTTGGGGTTTTTTTGGCTTTTCTTTTTCTTTTCTTTTTCTTTATGTGTGAGTTTCACATCATGTACCCTGTTCCCATTCATTTCCCACCACCCCTCTGTGTGTCCCATACTATTCCCTTTTTTCCACGTTTTTGCTTGCAAATGTTCATTATAATGACTCCAGGGTCTGGTACAAGGCCTCTGGCTTCTGCTACTTTGTCAATACTGGAACCTCACTGGGACTCCTCTCAGATATGCTGTTATTGTCCTGTGTCATGGAGATCCTGTAGTTTAGGGTCTGTGGGCCTGGCCTCTTCACCCACTCCAGCAGTTCATCCACGAGGTGGGCCAATTCAAAGCCATGGTTCTGGGCCTGCAACCCTTACTTGCCAACACCACAAAGAGCAGGACTGGCTCTCCCACACTCACTCCCTCAAGGCTAGCTCACCCAGAATCCCCACATCCAGGGGCAGCTATAGTGTGCTACTCAGGCAAGGTGCAGGGCCTACTCTCCTGAGTGCTGCAGCATGTGAAGGGCAGGAACAGTTCTCCTGCATTTGTAATCTCATGGAACCAGATCTCCTGTCTGCCTCTGGTGATGAGGGTAAAGGGAGGAGAGGAGATCACTCTGTTGCCAACACCTCCAGAATGCTGACAAAAGGCAGGACTGGCTCTTACACACTCACACCCTTGGGCTTTGCTTACCCACAACCCCCTCAACCAGGGCCAGACAGGGCTCCCCTGGCTTGCTTCTGTCTTGGGAGCCTATCTGGTGCTTTCCTGGTGCTGGACTGGTGGTCAGCCCAGGTTAGCTCCTCTTCCCGGCCCCATGACTGTTGGGAGTTTGTGAATCTCCTATTTGCCATGCAACGTAAGGTTGTGGACAATGCTCCCATAGGACTTGACAATTAGGTTGAGAATGAGCAAGATCTGGCCCCTACCAAGATTGGCAGGCTGGTGAAAATGTTCTTTCCCTGGGTTTTTGCAAGCCGTCAAGCATATAAACCACCTAAGCTCCGGCTACATGAAGTCATGTAGACAGGCCTGTTATCTTTCCCCGTGCACCGTAATTTTGGAAGCCCACCCTCAGTTAAAAAGAGGGGAGATAGCCAGGTGTGGTGGCACATGTCTTTAATCCCAGGACTCAGGAGGCAGAGGCAGGCAGATCTCTGTGAATTTGAGGCCAGCCTAGTCTACAAAGTGAGTGCAGTACAGCCAGGGCTATTACACACAGAAACCCCATCTCAGAGAGAGAGAGAGAGCGCTGATCCATCTCTGCTGGAGCACTCACCAGCGCAGAACAACTCTCCCATCCCCTCTTCGCAGAACCACTGGACCCTCTCACCCATTCCCTGCTGCTGGACCATCACTGCAACCAGAGGGCCTTTTTTTTCCAAAGGTACACAGAAGTTGTCTTGGTATCCAGCTTGCTTTATGCACCCTGCCCCCCCCCCCCCCCGCAATGTTAGGCTACTATTCATTCTGATGTTCATAGGTCAGAACACTGAATGTAGACATAGCCTCTCTCCTCTCTGCCACCTGTTGATACATATGTGACACAGCAGACACATCTACAATGCCTCTAGGGGCAATGGTGATGGCTGTTTATTTATATTTTTAAATTGTATATGTATGAGTGTTTTGCTTCATGTTTATACATACATTACATGCATGCCTGTTGCCAAGGAATGTGGTAGAAGTTAGGCCTCCTTAGTGAATTAGTATGCAGTTCAACTTGGCATCTGGCAGCACATAAGGAAAGCTTGCATCCCTTTGATTTGCTGAAATGGACAGAGCCCAGTTGAGACCATAGTTCTGTGAACTGCCCTGTTGAAGGGGCGTGGCTAAGAAACCACAAAAGCCATGCAGATGACATTGGTTGCCGTGAGAAGCAATGGGACTGTTGGACATCGGGAGAAATCTTGTGGACCCTGGAGGCCACCAAGGATCGGGAGATGATGTGATATATAAACTAGATAGCTCCACATGGCCGCTCACTTCCTCCTGCCCTCACCAACTGAGAAGACACACTGGAAAAGTACATAGCAAGAGGTATGCCATTAACAGAATTTAGGCCTTAGCCAAAGGCATGGCATAAAACCTAATGAGAGAAAGTTCCTTGAAGGCATTTGTCTTGGGGCTCCAGAGCACTGGAAAAGTGAACAAGGTGAGTGGAGTTTAGAAGCCATCTGAACTGTCCTCGGGTTAGTGCTTGAAACAGACTGACTTTATAAACTGGCCACAATTTGGGGGTTGAAATAAACTGGCCTTGCCAACTGGCAAAGTTAGGCCCAATGGACACTAAGCTTAAAGGGAACTGCCTGCTGGGACTGCCATAAATCAAATTAAAATGGGGTTAGTTAGGTGTTCGTAGATAGATATTAGGGTGTTCTTAGATTATAGGTTTTACATTATAAGATTGAGGTATTTTATAGGTGTTTGTTAAGTACTAATAAATATAAGTGTTTATATATAAAAATATTCTGTTACAGAGGCCAGAAGACATTGGATCTCCTGTAACTAGAATTACAGATGGTTGTGAGTCATCATGTGGGTGCTAGAAATCAAACCCTGGTCCTCTGCAAGAGTGAAGAGAACTCTAAACTACTGAGCCATCTCTCCAGCTCTAGTTTGTTGTTGTTGTTGATGATGATGATGATGATGATGATGATGATGATGGTGGTGGTGATAATGGTATTGATGATGTTGATGACAGTGATGATGATATTGATGATGATGATGATGTTGATGATGTTGATGATGGTGTTGATGGTGATGATGATGTTGATGATGGTAATGATGGTGTTGATGGTGATGATGATGGTGATGATGGTGGTGATGATGGTGATGATGATGATGACGATGGTGCTGATGATGGTGATGATGGTGATGGTGATGATGGTGATGATGATGATGGTGATGATGGGAGCTGCTGCTTATTTTATCCTTTTTTTTTTCATCTCTCATAAATTACATCCCAATGGCAGTTTTCCCTCCTTCCCTTCCCCCCAATCTCTCCTCACCTCCCCTCTCCCTCTAGATCCACCCATCTTCCTCCTCTCCTCAGAAAAGAGCAGACCTCCCAGGGACGTGAAACCAAACACTGCATAACAAGCTACAATAAGACCAGGCACATAAAATCACATCAAGGCTGGAGGAGGCACCCCAGCAGGAGGAAAAGGGTCCCACAAGTAGGCAAAAGAGCCAGGACCATCCTTTGGTCCCACTGTTAAGATTCCCACAAGAACATCAAGCTACTCACCCATAACCTATATGCAAAGGACCTGGAGCAGACCCCTACGGGGTCCCTGATCTCTTTGAGCCCTTATGAGTCCCAGTCAGTTGATTCTGTGGGCAACATTCTCATGTTCTCGAGGTGTCACTAAACCTCTGGTTCCTCTAATCCTTCCCCTCACTTCTCCACAGGACTTTCTGAGCTCCACCTAATGTTTGTCTGTGGAACTCTGCATTTGCTGGATGAAGCCTCTCTAGGCTCTAGTCTGAGCACACTCTGCAGGCAGGACAAACTGTAGGTCGAAGGTTTTATGAATGTGTTTGTGTCCCAACCCCTCCACTTGAGGTTTTGCCTGGTTACAGAAGATGGCCTGGTCAGGCCCATGTTCCCCATTACTAGAAGTCTTTGCTAGGGTCACTCTCATAGATTCAACGGAGTTTCCATTGCACTAGGCTTCCAACTTACTCCTTATTTTTGTTTTGTTTTGTTTTTTTGAGGCAGAGTCTCTGTTGTTTCTCCATCATTAAGGGCATCAGGCCAGCAAGCTTTAAGACTATCTCCTGCCTCCTCCTCCTCCCCGTCTCATCCATGGGAGGGCTGGGATTACAGCCGTGTGCCACCACACCCATCTTTTCACATCGATTCAGTGAATGGAACTTGGGTCATCGGGCAAGCACTTCACACTTCACCCGCTGAGCCATGTTGCTGGCGCGGTATTTGTTTTCATTTACTTACTATTTATTTGGCAGGTGGAGGTGGGGAGTGGGCAGTGCACAAGAGCACAGGTACCTGAGAAACCCAAAAGAGTCAGCTTTCCCTGGAGCTGGAGTTACAGGCAGTTGTGAGCCACCCAGCATGCACACTAGGAACTGAACTCAAGTCCCCTAGAAGAGCAGCCCAGGCTCTTAACCACGGAGGATACCCCCTGACCCTGGAATTTGTTTTTAATGTGTGAGGCAGAGGCCTCAGAACTCTGCTACCACTTTTATTCCTTCCTTTTCCTTAGAGGTGATACGTTAAGTCAGCTTTTTAAAATATTTCTCCCTGGCCGGGCGGTGGTGGCGCACGCCTTTAATCCCAGCACTTGGGAGGCAGAGGCAGGCGGATCTTTGTGAGTTCGAGGCCAGCCTGGTCTACAAAATGAGTCCAGGACAGCCAAGGATACACAGAGAAACCCTGTCTCGAAAAACCAAAAAAAACAAAAAAAAAAAAATTTCTCCCTGGCTGGAGAGATGGCTCAGTGGTTAAGAGCACTGACTGCTCTTCCAAAGGACCAGGTTCAAATCCCAACACCCACATGGCAGTTCACAGCTGTCTGTAATTGCCGGGCGTAATTCCAGCCCTGGGGAGACAGAGGCAGGTGGATCTCTGTGAGTTCAAGGCCAGCCTGGTCTACAAAGTGAGTCCAGGACAGTCAAGGATACACAGAGAAACCCTATCTCGAAAAACCTAAAAAAAAAAAAAAAAACAAAAAAACAAAATAAAACATTTCTCCCTATTTTTTCCTCATTGTTAGCTGAATACCTAAAAGAATAATAAAACCTACTTGAAAATGAAATATCCCTAAAATAATACTCTTGGCCAGTTTTGTAGCTGCTGGTTCTTTACTTTTCTGTATTGCTTTATAACTAAATTAACAGGCAGTCAAAATCTGTATAGCAAAGTTCCTTTTCTAGCAATTCCATTTGACCAGAGGCAGAAGGGAATGGGGCGTCTTGTAATCTACACGTAATGCAGAGGCAACAGTATTCTGCATTAAACATTTTATAACTTTAGGAGAAGAAAGAGCCCATAACTTTAGATTCATTGGGGGGGGGGAGTGCGTGCATGTGCATGTGTGTGAGTGGGGGAAAGGTACAGAGGTTGGCATCAGGTATTTTTCTCTCTCACTGTCCACATTATTTTGGGGGGAGGGCAGAGTCTCTCATTGAACTTGGAGCTCACTGATTCAAGTTCCAAGGCCAGTGATAGATCTCCAGGAATCCTCCTGTCTCAGTCTCCCCAGCTCTAGGATTATAGCCATGAGCCACTGTCCCAGCTTTTTATGGATCCCAGCTCAAGTCCTCAGACATGCACTTTACACCTCCCCAGGCTCCCATAACTTCTTCTTCTTCTTCTTCTTCTTCTTCTTCTTCTTCTTCTTCTTCTCCTTCTCCCCCTCCTCCTCCTCCTCCTCCTCCTCCTCCTCCTCCTCCTCCTCCTCCTTCTTCTGTTTTTTTGAGACAGGATTTCTTTGTGTAGCTCTCAATGCCCTGGACCAGCTTTGTAGACCAGGCTGGCCTTGAACTCACAGAGATCCACCTGCCTCTGCCTCTCGAGTGCTGGGATTAAAGGTGTGAGCCACCACATTGGCCCAACTTGGGATTCTTAAAACCTAAAGTTATACGAAACCAGAGCACAGTAACAGTTTAAGAGCCAAGTCTATTGTATGTCAACCAAATTCCACTGAAGGAAAAAAAGCTTGTTGCAAAAGCAGTTCACCGCGAGTTTTTCATAAATTTTAGTATGGAGTGAATGAAACTTCTCAGTTTCATTCAGATACAGACAGACAAACACTGAAAGGAAACATCTGTTATGATTTTCCTAACATGAATGTATATTTTCAATCATGTTACATTGTTACTTGGAGACCACGATCAGGGAAACAATAATTTCTGAAGCCCTGCAAATGGTGGTTTTTATTTGATTAGCTCCCAATCAAACTAAAAATATCAAAGAAGACCTTCAGAAGTAACCTTGTTATTTAGCAGATCAGTCTCACCCAGAGGGAAAGCTAGGGGGAAAAGTTAAACATATTTTTAAAGTTGATTTTTTTTAACTGTAATCAATGAATTAAACTCTTAGGGGAAAAAGACTTCCCAGTTCTTCCTTTATAGTAAAATTTACAGACAATAGAAGCTTTTTGTTTTGGTTTGGGCTTTTTTGTTTTATTTTTTGCTTGTTTGTGTATTTTTTTCGAGACAGTGTTTCTCTGTGTAGCCCTGGCTTTCCTGGACTCACTTTGTAGACCAAGCTGGCCTTGAACTCACAGAGATCTGCCTGCTTCTGCCTCCCTGAGTATTGGGATTAAAGGCATGCTGAATATTTAAGTTGTAATGAGTTTTGACAAAAACATACATTCTAGTGATTATCATAATCAATATTAAGCTTAGTGTGGTGGCACGCATCGGTTTTTTTTTTTTTTTTTTTTTTTGCTTTTTTTGAGACAGGGTTTCTCTGTGTATCTCTGGCTTTCCTGGACTCGCTTTGTAGACCAGGCTGGCCTCGAACTCACAGAGATCTGCCTGCCTCTGCCTCCTGAGTGCTGGGATTAAAGCGTGCGCCATCACGCCCGGCTGGTGTGCATCTTTTATCCCTGCCCTGGAGACTGAAGCAGGCAGATCTCTGTAAGTTCAGTGCCAGCCTGACATAAATGGACTTTCAGACCAGAGCTACACGGTGAAATGTTACCTCAATTTTTATTTGTAAATATTTCTGCCACACCAGAAAGTTTGTCTATGTCTTATCCCAGACACCTCCCACCCCTACAACTAGCAGTGACCACAATTCTGATTTCCAATCCCTCAGTCTATCTTCATCTAGATTTACACCGGGACTCAAGGAAGGGCATTAGAGAATATTTCATGCTTCTTAGGCTGGGAATAGTTACTCTCACTTCGACTCCCCCTTTCTCCTCTTTTTTTTTTTTTTTTTTTTTTAAAGATTTATTATGTATACAGTGTTCTGTCTGCAGGTATATCTGCAGGCCAGAAGAGGGCACCAGATTTCATTATGGATGGTTGTGAGCCACCATGGGGTTGCTGGGAATTGAACTCATGACCTCTGGAAGAGCAGCCAGTGCTCTTAACCGCTGAGCCATCTCTCCAGCCCTCTCCTCTTTTACAATCCTTAAAAATGAGAAAATTTTGGGAGGCAGAATCAGGCTGATCTCTGTAAGTTCAAACTCAACCTCATCTACAAAACAAATTCCAAGACAGCAGACACCCAGGGCTAAGGAACAGAGAAATCTTGTGTCAAAAACAACAACAACAAAGTTTAACAAATAAAGATAAAATTGAGGCTGAAGAAATGGCTCAGTGTTTAGGAGCACTCACTTGATGGATGCAGGTTCACATCCCAGCATCCATATGATGGCTCACAACCATCTGTTAATTCCACTTCCAGGGTATCCAATGTCTTCTTCTGACCTCCTTAGGTAACAGGCACACACAAACATACAGGCAACAAACCCATACACATAAAATTAAAATTTTTAACTAAAATTAATTTATTTACTTTTAACAGGCAATTATTTTTATTTTTATTATTACTATAGTATGTGAATGGGTGCTTTGCTTGCATGTGTATCTGTGCACCACATGCATTGTCCATGAAGACCAGAAGAGGGCGCTAGATCCCCCTGGAACTGGAGTTGCAAAACTTAGCTGTCATGTGGGTGCAGGAATTGAAGCAGGATCTTCTGGAAAAGCAGGCAGTACTCTTAGCTGCCGGGCCATCTCTCCAGTTCCTAACTTTGTTGTTTTTGTTGTTGTTTAATCTGAGGCTTAGGGTGTAGTTCAGGGATATAGGATTTGTCCAGCATAGGCGAAGCCCTGCACTGGAAACCATTATCATTGACTCAGTGCCATATAAAAGTGGGCACTGGGACTGAGATGGGTAAAGTGTTTGACATACAACTGTACGGACAGGAGTTCAGATCCCCCACTCTTCTTTTGGCCCTTTTGGTTGTTGTTTGGGTTTTGGTTTAGTTTGGTTTTTTTGTTTGTTTGGTTTAGTTTTTGGTTTTTTTGAGACAGGGTTTCTCTGTGTATCCCTGGCTGACTTGGAACTTGATCTGTAGACCAGAATGCAATGGTCAGATCAGACTGTTTGATGTATCTGTTTCCTCAAGGTCCTGTCACGCATTTGTTAGAAACGCCCCTGAAGTGCTAAAGTGAGATCTATAGTCATCCGTCCACCGTCATGATTCTAGTGTGCTCTCGGACAAAGGATATTTTTCTTATTTGCCTGTATCCCTGTGCTTATTAACCAGCATCTCCCCATTCCGCTCCCACACCCTCTTACCAATCTGTTTTTGTTTTGTGTTTTTTAATTTTATTTTTATTTTATGTGTATGGGTACTTGCCTGTATGCATGGCTGTGCACCATCTGTATTCCTCGTACCCATAAAAGCCAGAACTAGGGCATCAGATGCCCTGGAACTGGAGTTACAGACAGTTATGAGCTATCATGTGATTGCTGGGAATCAAACCCTGGACCTTTGGAAGAGCACCCAGTGCTCTTAACCAATAAACCAACTCTCTAGCCCCCATTTTGTCTTGTTTTTGAAACAGGGTATCCTGTAGCCAGGGCTGGCCTCAGGCTATGTAGGTCAAAGATGATCTTAGACTCCTGAGCCTGCCTCCTGCCTTCTAAAGGCTAAGACTCCAGTCACGTGCAGCACATCCAGGTTAACTTGTGTGTTCTTAATAGCCCGTAGACTACAAAAATGTACCTTCTTTACAGTGGAAAGTTCAGTCATTTACAGTGTTTGGTTAAGATTGAAACAACCATCACCGTGTACCTCCAGGGCACCCACCATGCAGAAGCCAGAGTCATCGATACCCCCTCTCCATCTGCTTTCTCGCACCCCCTAATTTTTTTATACCAACTTCATCATCTCATTCCCCCCACCAGCACTGCACAAGGGCTCCAGCATCTGCATTTATGATGTCAGAGGGGTATGTGTGACGCACAAGGGGCGAGGGTGTACACATGGAGGTCACAGGAGGATGTCGGGTGTTCCTCTGTGTCAATCTCTGCCTTATTCCCTTGAGAAAGGATCTCTTGTTGAACCTAGAGCTAGGCTGGCAGTCGGCAAGCAGCAGAGGTCCTCCTGTCTTCACCCCCTATGGCTCTGGAGTTACCAGAGCGCACATATTCAGCTTTTTATTTCCTTTATTTTTACGTGTGTGGGTGTTTTGCCTGCATGTATGTCAGGGCACCATATTTATGCAGTGGCCAAGGAGCCCAGAATAGGTCATCAGATCCCTGAGACTGGGATTACAGACAGTTGTAAGCCACCATGTGGGTGCTGGGAACCAAACCTGGGTCCTCTGGACCTTCTAAGAACTGGGCCATCTCTCTAGACCCTCAATCATATATTTTTGAGGTAAGGTCTCTCTTTGAACCTGGGGCTTGTCATTTCAGCTAGACTGCTGGCAAGCAAACCCCTGGGATCTTCCTGGGGCTGCAACCCCCAAGCCTACCAGTGCTGGGATTCCAGGGGCTATGGAACCCCATCTGTCTTTTACAGGGGCTCTGGGGGACAGAACTCACATCTTCAAGTTCTCATGGGAAACACTTTACCCACTAAGCCATCTTCTCAGTCCAAATGTTGTAATTTGGTGAAGTTCCATGTATCTATTTCTTTCCTATGGTTGCTTTTGCTTTAAATGTTATATCTAATAAGCTCTTGCTCAATGAAAGATCATAAAGATTTAGCTCCATATTTTCTCCTAAGCGTTCTATAGTTTTAACTCTTACATTGAAATCTTTGGTCTGTTTTGAGTTTATTTTTGTATAAGATGTCTAATGGGAGGTCTCAATTCATTTCTTTGCAGGTGGGTAACTAACTACCCACCATTGTTTGTCAAAAGGACTGTTCTTCTTGGGTTGGAGAGATGGCTCAGCAGTTGGTAAGAGCACTGACTGCTCTTCCAGAGGACCTGGGTTCAAATCCCAGCACCCACATGGCAGCTCACAACTGTCTGTAACTCCATGATCTGACACCCTCACACAGACATGGGCGCAGGCAGAATGCCAATGCACATAAAATAAATAAATGTTTAAAAAAGACTGTTCTTTCCTCTCACTGAAGATCTTAACATCTTTGCTGAAAATCAACTGACTATAGAACCTCCATTTTATTCTATCATTTATTCTAAATGGCTACCCTTTGTATGGTGCCACACTATGCCAATTACTACAGCTTTCCAGTATATTTTGATTTTTTTTTTTACATAGCTTATGACATAGCTATTCAATAAATTCTGAGTCCGTGAAAGGACCCAAATATGTCCATCCATGTTACTTTTTACTTACATAGCTCGACAATAATGCTTGGCTGGAGGAATCTCTATAAAGAGTTAAATAACACAGTTGATTTACACATAGAAAAAAAGCTGTGAACTTCCTGCATGGAAGGACAGCCAGTGACCACCTACTCTAATGTTTGTTTTACACATTGGAAAGGCAGACTGTACAGAGACAAAGATAGAAGACCGTGAAAAAGGCCATCTTGACATTTCTGTGGTTCAGTCTCTCTTTTCCTTACCTCATTCACTGCCCCATTTCCCTTCAGTGAAGGGGTCGGATTGGATCTGCTCTCTGCGGTCTAAAGTCCCGTGATTCCATTGTGTTTCTTAGAGTGACACAGCTGGCCCAAGGCAGAGTGAGAGCCAGGAATGTGTGACAGCTAAACATTTTGCTGTTTCTGAGAAGATGAAGCATAAAATAGACAGACCACAGTATTAACCACAACAAAACCCTTGGGCCAAGAAACAGGGCATGGAAATGCTCTCCTGTCATGTTTACAGATCACAGCTAACATTTCCAGCTCTCGGCCTAAAGTCGCTTCTTAGCCCAAGATCGCTTTTTACCCCAAGATCGCTTCTCAGCCCAAAGGCTACTGGAATCCCGAGAAAGCTTCTCCCTGAAGGTTTAAGGTCAGAAAAGCTGCTCAAGAAACGACAAAGATAAATCGTGTTTGATGGCATGAAAAGAGCTTCTCTTTTGCAGGTCCAATCTTAGGAACAAGGTGGCCTGAACCTGGAGAGCCACAGAGACTCACCCTTAGGCTGAGTCTGGGCCAAAAAACTGTAGATGTGACCGAAGAAGGGCTGGGTCTAAACAGCTGCTTTTAGATGAGTTCCTTTGCTTTTGTTTTTATTTTATCTTATTTATTATTTGTGTGTACTGTGTGTGTGTGTGTGTGTGTGTGTGTGTGTGTGTGTGTGTGTGTGTAGTGTGTGTGTGTGTGTAGTGTGTGTGTGTGTGTGTGTGTGTGTGTGTGAATTCCAGCAGGCATGTGCCAGCATATGCGTGTGGAGGTCAGAGGACAGCGTTTAGGAATTCTTCCATCATGAGTTCCAGGTATCTGAACTTGTTATTTTTCAGAACACCGTCTCTGCCCGAGCCATCCAGCCTACCCTAACTCAGTGGGTTTTTTTTTTTTTTTTTTTTTTTTTTTTTTTTTCGAGACAGGGTTTCTCTGAATATCTCTGGCTGTCCTGGACTCGCTTTGTAGACCAGGCTGGCCTCGAACTCACAAAGATCCGCCTCCCTCTGCCTCCCAAGTGCTGGGATTAAAGGCGTGCGCCACCACCGCCCGGCCTCAGTGGGGTTTTTTACGGTAAGGGACATGTCTCACTATTTCACATATCTCTAGAAATCCTCAATATTGCATGCTGAACTTGATTTTCACAACTTCATACGGCACAGGGAAGGCAGCTAAAACACAGCATGATGAAGGACTTTTCCGTAGAGACAGCTAGAAAAGCCAGACCAGAGGTTTAACCAGGGCATCTGACTAGATCACACTCCTTAATGGCGTGGCAGACACCAGCTTTCTAAGGCACAAAGGCTTAGAAAGGCTGAATCCTTTTTTTTTTTTTTTTTCGAGACAGGGTTTCTCTGTGTATCCTTGACTGTCCTGGACTCACTTTGTAGATGAGGCTGGCCTTGAAATCACAGAGATCCACCTGCCTCTGCCTCCAAGTGCTGAGATTAAAGGCGTGTGCCACCACCGCCCGGCAATTACAGACAGCTGTGAACTGCCATGTGGGTGCTGGGATTTGAACCCCAGTCCTTTGGAAGAACAGCCAGTGCTCTTAACCGCTGAGCCATCTCTCTAGCCCGGCTGAATCCTTTCTAAGGGTTCAGTCAGTCAAGAAGACTGAATCCTGACCCCAACTTCCCACTTCCCCCCATCAACATACTGGAATAAAGGAAGTTTTCCCAAAGGCCCTGGCATATGACTTCTTAGGGATCTTTGCCACTTTGTAGCAAAACTGTCTTAGAAACCACTGAAAGAGGGTTGGGGTCTTAGCTCAGTGGTAGAGCACCTGGCCAGCATGCATGAAGCCCTGGGTTTAATTGCCAGTACAACAAAGAAGAAGGCGGGAAGGAGGGAGGGAGGAAGAGAGGGAAAAGGGAAGATAAATATGTGGTAAGAGTTTTGTTTTTTTTTTAATTAACAGTTATGAGAATGTTTTTGTTTAATCCCAGGTGTGGGGTTGCTTCAGTTAGTCCCCAGGTGTAATCAACATGTGCCTCTTAAGATAGCAGGGGTGTGGCTTCGCTCCCTGCAGCATGTGAATTGTGAAGACCGAGGGGGAAAAAAAGCCAGCGTCCTGGGGGGAGAGGGTGCTCTAAAGAAGAAAGAGATTGCTGCTGTCCCTGCTGCTGGTGCTCCCCCAAACTGCTGCTGTTTCTTCTTGCTGCTGTTTCCTGGTTTGCTGGTTGACTTCTGGAGATTGTGATTACTGAGATTGTTATTGCTCCCAAAGAACCTGACGACCCGATTGAGCAGTAGGAAGTAGCTCAAAGAGAACTCTGTCTTTTTCCCTTTTAACCTTCTTTCTCTCCCATCTAGTGTTGGGTGTTGGAAGGAACAAGGGCTGGAAGGGAGGTAGAGGTTTTAAGAATAGTAAAATAGGGCTGGAGAGATGGCTCAGCGGTTAAGAGCACTGCCTAGTGCTCTTCCAAAGGTCCTGAGTTCAATTCCCAGCAACCACATGGTGGCTCACAACCATCCACAATGTGATCTGGTGCCCTCTTCTGGAATGCAGGTGTACATGCAGATAGAGCACACATATGCATAAAATAAATAAAAATAAATCTTTAAAAAAAAAAAAAAAAAGAATAGTAAAATAATTAGAATGAATAATAAAAAAAATAATAAAAGCCACTTTGTTACATAACTATGCAAAGGAAAGTTGTCTTCCCATTGACTTGGATGTCTTTCTCTCAACAATATTTTGTCAATATAGAAGTCTTGTATATTTTTGTTAAGTTTATATAAATTTTATTCATTTTGATTCTACTGCAAATAGAATGTTTTGCTTTTTTAAAGATTTATTTTGATATATATTTTATGTCTATAGGTGTTTTGTTCGCATGTATATATGAGCACTACTTTTGTGCCCAGTGCCCACAGAGGCTAGAAGAGGGTGTTGGACCCACTGGAAGTGGAGTTACAAATGGTCATGAACCACCTTGTGGGTGCTGGGAGTCAAACCGAGGTCCTCAAGTGCTCTTAGCCACTGAGTCATCTCTCCAACCCCTAAAGTTGTTTTTTCTTTCTTTTTTATTTTTTTAATTTCAGTTTTAGAATCCATCACTGAAGCCGGGCATGGTGGCTCACGCCTTTAATCCCAGCACTTGGGAGGCAGAGGCAGGTGGATCTCTGTGAGTTCAAGGCCAACCTGGTCTACAAAGTGAGTCCAGGGCAGCCACGGATACACAGAGAAACCCTGTCTCAAAAAAACAAAAAAAGAAAAAGAAAAAGCACTGATTTGGGTCCTGGAGAGATGACTCAGCAGAGAACTCAGGTTGAGTTCCTAGCACCCACACAACTGCCCATAACTCCGGCTCCAAAGGATCCAGCTCCATCTTCCGGTCTCCACAGACACATATGCATATAAATAATAAATTGTTGAGCATTTTTTTTCTATCCATGCCTATGAGATATATTGGCTGGGTAGAGTTTTTGTTTAGTTTTTTTTTTTTTTTTTTTTTTGGTTTTTCGAGACAGGGTTTCTCTGTATAACAGCTCTGGCTGTCCTGGACTCGCTTTGTAGACCAGCCTGGCCTCGAACTCGCAAAGATCCGCCTGCCTCTGCCTCCCAAGTGCTGGGATTAAAGCCATGGGGCCACAACCACCTGGCTTTTGTTTGTTTTTTAAATAACTTTGTCTTGCTTTGGTACCAGGTTAACACTGGCCTTATAGAATGAAGTAGCAACTATTTACTTTGTTGCTGATGCTGGAAGAAATGGTGTTTTTCTTTAAGTACCTGACAGGCTGGGCATGATGGTGCATGTCTTTAAATCTTCACTCCAGAGGTAGGCAGGTCTTGGTGAGTTCAAGGCCGGCCTGGTCTACATAGGAATTTCCAGGCTAGCAGAGCTATGTAGTGAGGGTCTATCTAAAATAAATAAATAGGGGCTAGAGAGGTGACTCAGCAGTTAAGGGCACCCATTGGTCTCCCAGAGGACCCGGGATCAATTCCAGCACCCACATGGCAGCTCACAACCATAGATAACTCCAGTCTCGAGGGATCTGACGCCCTCTTTGGTCTCTGTGGGCCCTGCACACATGTGGTACACAGACACACATTCAAATAAACACCCACACACATAAAATAAAATAAATAAAGTCTCAAAAATATGTAAGTATCTGACAGAATTTACTAGTGATGCCACCTGGGTCTGACCTGTCCTTCTTCCTCCCTTCCTTTCTTCCCCATCTGAGGAACTGGGAATGACACCAGGGCCTCATACGGATAAGGAGGCAATCTACCACTGAGCTTCACACTCGAAGTAGACTATCGCTTCTGTGGAGATACAATTGTTTATAGAATTCCATTATAATCTTTTCATTTTTTTCTTTCTTTTCTTTTTTTTTGGTTTTTTGAGACAGGGTTTCTCTGTGTAACAGTACTGGTTATCCTGGAACTCACTTTATAGACCAGGCTGGCCTGGAACTCACAGACATCCGCCTGCTTCTGCCTCCCAAGTGCTGGGATTAAAGGTGTGCGCCACCACACCCAGCTTAATCTTTTCATTTCTATTTGTTACACTTCATACCCAATTTTAGTAATTTGAATCTTTTTTTCATTTTTTCTTGGCTAATTTTGTTGATCTTTTTATCTTTAATTTAAATGTTTGAGTTTAGGTTATTTTATTTTATGTGTATGAGTGTTTTGCCTGCATATATGTCTGTGTACCATGTAACAGAATATTTTTATTAACTTATATTTATTAATACTTAAATCTCTATAAAATACCTAAATCCTATATCCTAAAACCTGTAATCTAAGAATACCCTAAAACCTAAGAACACTCTAATACCTATCTAAAAACACTTAACTAACACTATTTTAACTTTCTTAAAAGGATACTAATATTCTTAGCATAGGTCCATTCAGGATAGCTAAGTTTACAGCAGTCCTGGAAGGCAGTCCCTTTCAAAGCTTAGTGTTTGTTGGGCCTTACTTTGCAAGTTCGCAATGCCAGTTTATTTCCACCACCAAATTGTGGCCAGTTTATAAAGGCAATCTATTCCAGCCACCAAACCGAGGCCAGCTTTGTTCATCAGCTGAAACTCACCTCTAACGGTCTCCTCGGCCCGGCCAAACCTCACAGCCGAAGGCCTCTCCAAGCGGCTTCCGAATTCTGCTTGCCTCAGTCACTTTTCTGGAGCTCTGGGCCCCAGACAGATGCCTTTAAAGAACTCTCTCTTGGTAAGTTTATGCCAGGCCTTTGCTTTAGGCTACAACAGTCTAAATTCTGTTAATGGCCTACCTTGCTGTGTGCTTATTCAGTGTGACTTTTCAGTCGGTGAGGACAGGAGAAAGAGACCGTGTGGAATTCTCATCTTATATATCACATTATCTCAAGATACTTGACAGTCTCAAGGGTCCATGAGATTTCTCACCATGTCCAACAGTCCCGTTGCTTCTCACAATAACTGACGTCATCTGCGTGGCTTGTGCAGTTTCTTAGCCACGCCCCTTCAACAAGGCTTATCCTCCGGCCACAACTGGCTTTTTGTCCATATCAGTAAATTAAAGGGACGCCAAGCTCCTCCTCCTGTGCTGCCAGATGCTGATCTCAACTGCCTACTCATTTCACTACAAAGACCCAGCTTCTACCACAGTACTATATGTGTGCCTGACGCCTAAGGAGGTCAGAACAGGGTGTTGGATCGCCTGGAACTGGAGTTACAGATAGTTGTAAGCTGCCATGAGGGTGCTGGGAATAAAATCTGGGTCATCTTCTAGAACATTCAGTCCTCTTTATCTCCTCTCTAGCCCCCAGATTATATATGTATGTATGTATGTTTGTATGTATGATACATACATATATGTATATATATATATATATATATATATATATAGAGAGAGAGAGAGAGAGAGAGAGTGCATTGTGGTTTTTTTTCTGGTCTGTATTTTATTTCTACTTTAATTTTCATGACTTTCTTTTTTTTGAGACAGGGTTTTCTCTTTGTATCTCTGGCTGTCCTGGACTCACTTTGTAGACCAGGCTGGTCTTGAACTTGCAGAGATCTGCCTGCCTCTGCTTCTGCCTCCCAAATGCTTGGATTAAAGGAGTGTGCCACCACGCCTGGCTGATTTTTTTTTTTTAGATGGAAGTTTAGCATATTAACTTCTGATCTTTCTTATTTAATTGATTCTTTTAAATTTTACATTTGGGAGGCAGAGGCAGGCAGATCTCTAAGCAAACCTGGTTAGTCTACATAGTGAGTTCTAGGACAGCCAGGGATACATAGTAAAATCCTGTCTCAAAAAAAATTTTTGTTGGGGCTGGAGAGGTGGCTCAGAGGTTAAGAGCACTGGCTGTTCTTCCCAAGGTCCTGAGTTCAATTCCCAGCAACCACATGGTGGCTCATAGCCATCTACATTGAGATCTGCCCGGGCATATATGTAGAGCAAATACTGTATACATAATAAATAAATTTTTAAAATGTTTAAAAAAAATTTGTTGTTGTTTTGTTTTTTCTGAGACAGGGTTTCTCTGTGTAATAGCCTTAGCTGTTCTGGACTCACTTTGTAGACCAGGTTGGCCTCGAACTTTTTTTTTTGAAGATTTATTTGTTTTTATTTTATGTGTGGGTCCTCTGCAGGAGCAGACAGTGCTCTTAGCCAGTGAACCATCTGTACCCAGGACTTGTTTCCCTTCTAATCCCTAAATTGTAGAGATTTGTTGTTGTTGTTTCTGTCCTTTTTCATTTCCCATAAAGCAATTTACAGCTTCCTCTTTGGCTAACTAGGAGCATGTTTTTCTTCAGGGTCCATGTTTATGAACCCCCACATTAATGATTTCTGTCTCCATCTCACCGTGTTCAGAGAACCCACGGCGTGAGCTCTGTCCTTGCAAACTTCATGAGAGGTCTTTTATGGGCTGACATATGGACTAGCCCGAGGTCTAGCCTGAGTCCACATATACTCGGAAAAATGTGTTTTATTGGGTGGAATTGTTCTATAGACTTCTGTCAGGTCAAGTTTGTTTACAGCTGTTCACTCTGTTTACTGGTCTTCCATACAACTGTCAGTTTTTCTGTCTGACTTTGAAGCTGTCTGGAGTGACACTAGCTATTTTTTCTGTCAAATTTCTCATTTATGTCCTCTAGTGAATTTTTATTCTGACAATTATTTTTTTCAATGATAATTTAGTGGGGTTTTACAAAGACATCTACGTCTTTTTTGATGTTCTACAGATGGCAGTATAGCATTTCACACTTTGCTTTAGTTTTTTAGACATGACTTCCTTTGAATAATACTTTAAATCCTCAATTTAAAGTCTTTGCCTAAGAAACCCATCATCTGGGCTTCCTCTGAGACAATTTCTATTTATTCCTTTATTCTGATAAATACTTTCTTATTTCTTTGCTTCTTTCATAATTTGGGGGTGAAGAATGGGCTTTTTTTATACTATAACGTGATAACCTAGAAATCTAATTCTTCTCTTTTGCTTCTGTCATGGTTACTGCTATTTATTGGTCAATTATTTAGTGGTCTCTCTGAACTAATTCTATAAAAATCTATATTCGTCATCATACAACAAAATCTCTATTATTTCAGTAGTCAGCTAATGTTTGGTCAGAAATTCCCGTAAATAACTAGAACCTGGAGATTCCAGTCTCAGCCAAAGATTAGCTGACCATCAAAATACTGAGCAAAGACTTCATTTATTTTTTTGTGTATGAGTGTTTCGTCTACATACGTGTGTGTGTGTGTGTGTGTGTGTCTGTGTGTGTGTGTGTACCACATGCATGCCTGATGCCCAAAGAGGGCTTTCAGCTCCTAGGAACTGGAGTTATAGGCAATGGTAAGCCACCATGTGGACCCAGAGCTGGGTCCTCTAAAAGAACAGCAAGCACTCTTAACCACTGAGCCATCTGGCTCAGGCCTCTCTCTCTCTCTCTCTTTCTCTCTCTCTCTCTCTCTCTTCTGAGACAGGGTTTCTCTGTGTAATAGTGCTGGCTGCCCTGGACTCACTTTGTAGACCATTCTGACCTCGAACTCACAGACATCCAGCTGCATATTTTTACCGGCAGGGCCTGTTTTCTTTCTTAATGGAGCTTCAAGTTGGCTGTCGCTTCCCAAACACAGAACCATCTGAGAGAAGAAGATGCAGCTTTCCCTATGATCCATTGGATATTTGTTTGGAACCCAAGCTCTTCCTTCTTTCCTGGCACTCTGTCCACTGGGAACCATGGTGTGTTTCCTGTCAGCGACTCTCCATCTGGGTCAGGAGCCCCGAACTTTAACTATGAAAGAAGTAGAGCTGAGTTTAGCATCCCTTTCCTACCAGCAGACCTTGGGCTTCTACACAAATCTGCTCACCTTCTGCTCAGAGACCCAGCCTCCCTATCAAAGGTATATGGAAGAGTCTTGCTTTTAAGAACGCACAGAAGGTTCCTTTTCCCCTTCTCTTTGGACAAGGGACGCCTACCTAACAACCAGTGGCAATAAATAACTGGAAACCACTGGCCTTGCCCTTGCTGAGTGGAGGAGGGCTGCTTTAAGGTAAAATATTAAATCCATTTGAGCAGAGGACAGTGGCAGCTCCCTGAGTTCTACATATGGATGGGCTGTAATTTAATTGATTGTTCCTCCACTTTGGAATATTTGTTTCCCTCCTTTTTTATTATTATAAATAATTCTGCAATGAACACCTTGGCATGGGTACAAGATATTTCTGTAGAATAGATTCTTGAAAGCAGAATGGCTAGGTCAAAAAAATGCATTTAAATGTAAAACATCTCCAAGTTGCCTTCCAGAATGCTTTTGTGAATTTTATTCTCTTGAGAATATCTGCTTCCTTACGCTGTCTCCATCACTAAATATTAAGAATCATTTTTCACTGTTGATATTAATATCATCTCAACGTACGTAGTTCTGATTACAAGCAAGGTTGAACTAGTTCTTATGTTTACTGGCTGTTTTTCTTTTCCTGTAAGCTGACTTTTCATAACCCTGGGTTACTTTTCTTTCGAGTAGTTCGTCACGCCCTTATCTCACCCGTGTTGTTTTAAGTTCACGCCAAGGTGTTTTGACGTCGTAGTTGTAAACTGATTACTGCAGACAAATAGAAAAGCTATTGATTTTAGGGAGTTGATCTTGTTTCTGGTACCCTTCCAGACATTTGTCATGATTATAATAGTTTTACAGTTGATTACCTTTCTCTCCTAGGGGAGCCAACATATCATTTGCCAATAATGTTTTATTGTGTCTACTGTTGTGTTTGGACATATTCTTACTGCCTTGCTTCATGTCTCTACTGACCATTGTTCTAGTCTCTCTTCTGTTGTGTGACAAACAGAATGATCAAAAGCAACCCAGGGAGGAAAGTATTTACTTTCATTGTATACTTCCAGGTTGTGGCCCAGTATTGAAAGAAGTCAATGCCAAAACTCATGCAAGCAAGAACCTGAAACAGAAAGCCTGAAGGATGCTCCTTCTGGCCTGTTTATCTTGCCTTCTCCAGGACCACCTGCCAGAGAATGGCACCTCCACTCACAGACATGCCCACAGACCAACCTGATAAAGGCGGTTACTCGCCGGGCGGTGGTGGTGCACACCTTTAATCCCAGCACTTGGGAGGCAGAGGCAGGTGGATCTTTGCGAGTTCGAGGCCAGCCTAGTCTACAAAGTGAGTCCAGGACAGCCAGAGATACACAGAGAAACGCTGTCTCGAAAAACCAAAAAAAAAAAAAAAAAAAAAAAGAGCGGTTACTCGATCGACACTTTTCTTATTTCCTGGTGATGCAAGACTGTGTAAAACTGAAGGTTAATGCTTCCTGGGACAGTTCTTTCTGGGTTCTTTTGTCACCTTTCCTCTTGCTACTTGATAGTATTTCTCTCTTTCCTCCTCCTCCTCCCTTCCCTCCTCTTCCCCTTCTGTTTGTTGTGGTATCTCAAAGTCCTGGTGCCTGTTCTACCCCTGACCTATACTTCTAGCACCTACCCCGTCCCCCCCCCCCCCCCCCCCTTTTTTTTTTTTGGTTTTCTGTGGCTCTGTGTTTCAGCTCTATGCTTTTAATGGCTAACCATACATGTTTTGTCTGTCAGTGTCAAGAATCAAGCCAATTTATAGCCTCCCCCAGACACTATGACATCATTAATACACATTTGAACCCCAGTCCACACACCTCACTTCCCTTGTTTAATTGAAATCACTTGAAAGCTTAGCACTCAAATTTTGGGAAAAAAAAATTTTTTTCCCCATTGCAACTCTATGACAAAGAGGTCCTCTCTTTTTCTGCCCTTTGCTGTGTCTAATGTTCTCTTTTTCCTTTGTCACCGCTCATGATTTAAAATGTAGGAATACTGTTCTTAATTGTGCTGATTGACTTTTGTATTTACCAAACCTAAACTTGAAACCCTGTTTCTCTTAAAGACAATGGAGGTTAGGAAATGCTGGTAGCTCCCAGCTCCCTTGCTTATGTCTTCCATCTGACTGGTGAAGACTTTTTGTGCATCGGCACCAGGCTTGCCCTCTTCCCACGTATTCTCAATTTTCTAAGCGTCCCATAGATTTATAAATTCGACTTACATTTCAGTCACAGTCCTGTTTTTCAAAGCATAGATTTTTGTTATTGTTCAGTTCTTACAATATATTTAGTTGGTCTCAATGTCTGCCACCAGTCTTTTCTATTATAATGTTCCTATTCCAAGTTCTTAATTTTAATTCATCTCTTGAACAGCTGAAGTATGTCTCCAAGCTGTTTGCTTAGGGGAAACGCATGGGTGGTACATCTTCTGCACCCTTCTCTGAAAATATGGAATGTATTTCTGTTGTTTTCCCACATGAATGACAACTTGTTGGGCAAGGGATTCTGTTGGCATCTTTCTCACCCTGCACTCCCAGATGTCATTGCTCTTTAGCTTTTGATGCTTAGGGGTGTCAGGATGGCGCACTCCTGTAATCCCAGCACTAGGGAGGCAGAGGCAGGTGGATCTCTGTGAGTTCAAGGCCAGCCTGGTCTACAGAGTGAGTTCTAGGACAGCCAGAGATACACAGTGAAACCCTGTCTCAAAACAAAACAAACAAACAAGTAAGTAAAACAAAAAGAGAGACTGTCTCAAAACCAACAAACAGAAAGATTTCTTTTTAGTTATGTGTATGTGTGTGGGGGATGTGTGCCCATGGTTGCAGACGCATGAAGAGGCTGGAGAGCCCTCTGGAGCTGGAGTTGTGAGCTACCGGCTGTCAGTGTCTAGGGACTTAACTTAGGTCCTTCATTAGGGAGCAACGTGGTGTGCTCTAAATGCTGAGCCATCTCTCCAGTCCCACTCCTAAATGTGTATCTTTCATTCATTGTTTACAAGTATTTATTGAGTGGCTGCTAAGAACCAGGCACCATTCTAGAGCTGGAGGATCCATCAACAAAAGCGACTAAGGTCCCTGGACTCCTGGAAGTTAATTTTACAAAAATGCCTCTGTAGCACTTGTTAGGATTATTAGATTAATTGATGGTGAAATTATTTTTGCCCTAATTCCCTCTGACAGGAAGGACCCAATCCATTTGTTTCTTTTGTGTGTGTGTGTGTTTTGTTTTTTGTTTTTAATTTTTGCAATGCTACTTGTGGAACCCAGGACCTCGTGCAAAATAGTCAAGAGTTCTGCAACTGAACCCTCACCACCCACAGCCACCTGATAACTCTTGCAATCCTAGTATGTAAGTCAATGCCTGGTAGAGAGCACACCCTGGACACGGGCTTAATGGGTGAATTAATGCTTTTTGTAGAAGCCAAGACTTTTTTTTTTTTTCTTTTTACACAAAGCTGTAATCCATCTCAAACAAGCTCCAGCCAAAAATAAATAAATAAAAGTGGAGTGGATTTGTGAAATGGCTGGCTGGGTAGCCCGTGGGCAAGTGTAGCACTGCACACAGCTGGATCCCGAGTCTTACTGATGCTGACAAGAGCCAGCACTGCCCCCCTCTGAGTGTTGATCTTATTCTTCCCAGCTCTAGACGGATTTCCTCCATGTTGCCAGGGGAGATAGGTACTGACAGTTCCAAATGCGCATAGCCTCAGCTTAGCAACACCAGGAGAAAAGGCGCCGTTTCTCTCAACATTTGTACTTATGTACTCAGCGCCCAGACAACTGAGAACCTGTCCCTCTCAGGTCTCCTGCTTCTACCACTTGGCCGAGAGATTGGGGCATTCTGATTGGCCAAGGCTTGAGTCCGCCTCTCCCTGAGGGTCTGGGGCAATCTGTTAAGGAGGGCACCACAATGACCTTCATTCCAGCACATTTCCCCAGAGGAAAGGCAAGTGTTGACGACAGGAAGGAGGAAATGTTACTGTGAGGACAAACCCTGTGTGAAGGGTTTCTCGAATTCTTCACTTCCCACAGTCGGTGGCTTTGAAAAGCTGTCTCCCTCCCAGCCTGTCTCTCTGTCTTGTTCAGGGTAGCTGTTTTTCTAGGAGAGGTGTCTTTGTGCTAAGGTCAATGATGGGGGAGTCGGGTCACTTTGCACTTGCTCGTCACAAAGCTTTGAAGACAGTAGTCTCAGATGGGTCTCCTGTATTTGGGGGAGCTCTGCCTCACAGCAGTGATGTGCTGGGGAAAAGCTACACAGACTGAGTGGGCCACATCACATCATTTACTTCCTGCCATTCCACAGAGCAGGTGAGCAGATCCTCCCCTCAGTCTGATTCGAGGTGGAGGAGCAATCACTTTTTTTTTTTAATTTATTTATTTATTGCTTCAGGTTACATCTCCATCATAGTGTCCTCCTTCGACCCTTCCCAGTCCCACCCTCCCACCCTCAACCCTGCCCCCAATCACTTTTTCTAAGGGAGACTGTGCACATTCCCAGTTCCCTGGCTATATCTGAAACCCAGGGCCTTGGGAAAGTGCTCTACCAATGAGCAATACCCTCACCCACTTGAGCTCTAAAGCCTGGCACAGGCCAGAGATACTCTTGGATATGTGGGGTACCCTTGACATCATTTGTCGCCTCCTTCCCCTCCCCTTCCTCTTCCTCTCCCTCCCCCTCCTCCTCTTCCTTCTCCTCCCCCTCCTCCTCTTCCTTCTCCTCCCCTCCTCCTCTTCCTTCTCCTCCCCCTCCCCCTCCTCTTCTTCCTTC
>CAJQZJ010001750.1:1701345-1758614 GCA_907164525.1 Lophiomys imhausi | reverse complement strand
CCTCTTCCTTCTCCTCCCCCTCCCCCTCCTCTTCTTCCTTCTCCTCCCCCTCTTCCTCTTCCTTCTCCTCCCCCTCCTTTTTTTTTTTTTTAAACAGTGTCTCTCTATGTAACTGGAGTCTTGAACTTGCTGTACAGCCCAGGTTAGCCTAATCCTTTGCTTCTCAAATACTGGAATTACTAGCGTGCTCCACCACATGCCACCTCATTTTAGAGCCTGCAACTCCCAGGGTCACATCGATCTCGAGGCAGGGCACACTGTTATATAACACAGAGTTAGGATCGAGCTTTGGATTATGATAAAGCCGTTTATTCACTTGCATGAAAGTCGAGTGGAATATTCCAAAGCCAGGTGGGATGCAGGGCAATTCTGCACTGCACAGAACTGGCCTACATGCAGGACACTCGGCACCCCCCATACCTGACCAGTACCTGTCAACACGATCCCTCAATCATCAAGGCAACGAGAACATGTCCCACAGATTTTCTAAGCACCTGGGGGACAGTCTACACAATGATCTTTTCCTTAAAATGGCACTAATAGTTTCACTCCATTTTGTAAAGTGATTGTGAGTATAGCAGCTTGGCTTCAGTGATTTTTAAACTCACATTCCCACACAAGCAATTCTCTCTGTCTTGGACCTTGAGTATAAACATATGGATGTACATGTCTTTTATCAGATGTCTTTTTCTCCTTTATTTCTCCTTTATATTATTCTTGGAACTTGATTTGGATTTTTTTATGGAAAATTTTATTTTGGTTTATAGTTTAAGACAAGGGCAGCTGGAGAGAGATGGCTCAGTGGTTAAGAACACTTATTGCAGAGGACCTGGGTTTGGATTCCAACACCCACGTATTGGCTCATAACCATCCTTAGGCACACACATGGTGCACATACATACATGCATGCAGGCAAAGCAACTCATACACATAAAATAAATCTTCAGAAAAATTCTTTTTCTTTTCTTTTTTTTGGTTTTTGTTTTGGTTTGGTTTTGGTTTTTCTTTTTTTTTTTTTTTTTTTCGAGACAGGGTTTCTCTGAATATCTCTGGCTGTCCTGGACTCGCTTTGTAGACCAGGCTGGCCTCGAACTCACAAAGATCCGCCTGCCTCTGCCTCCCAAGTGCTGGGATTAAAGGCGTGCGCCACCACCGCCCGGCTCTGGTTTTGGTTTTTCAAGACAGGGTTTCTCTGTGTAGGCCTGGCTATCCTGGACTCACTTTGTAGACCAGGCTGGCCTCGAACTCACCAAGATCCGCCTACCTCTGCCTCCCCAATGCTGGGATTAAAGGTGTGCACCACCATGCCCAGCTAGAAAAAATGTTTTAAAGGAACAGATATCATCCATCCATCCTGATGGGGAAGGCATGATGGCAAGGATGAGGTCACTGGTTACACTATGTCTGCGATCAGGAAGTGAAGGCTTTAGAGGTATTTTGGGATTTGATTATGTTAAACATTTGTCTTAGGGTTTCTATTGCTGTGCAGAGACACCATAACCAACACAACTCTTATAAAGGAATACATTTAATTGGGGTTGGCTTACAGTTTCAGAGGTTTAGTCCATTATCATCGTGGCAAGAAGCATGGCAGCATGCAGGCAGACATTGTGCTAGAGAAGGAGCTGAGAGTTCTACATCTTGATCCACATGCAGCAGAAGGAGACTGTGCTACACTGGGTGTGGCTTGAGCATAGGAGACCTCAAAGCTCACCCCGACAGTGACAAACTTCCTCCAATAAGGCCACACCTCCTAATAGTACCACTCTCTATGGCCAAGCATTCAAAAATGAATCTATGGGGGCCATTCTTATGCAAATCAGCATAACATTCTAAATCATATATATATATATGTATATATGTTTACAAGATTATATATAGTAAGCAAACATTATTTATGCATTTATTTCAAGATAGTAGAGTGGATGTTAGGAAACATTTGTTATAAATGTGTATTGGGTGTGATACAGTTGAGAATACTAAGTGTAGGAGTCTGGCAGATGTCAGCCACAAGTAGGAATTTGCTGAGGCTGTTGTTGAGAACTATCTGATTGCTGGACATGGTGGCACATGCCTGTCACCCAGCTGCTCAGGAGTTCTGAGGCAAGAGCATCTTGAGTTCAAGGTCAGCCTGGGTAACCTAACCCTAGATTCAAAGTGTTCAAAAGATGAGAAGTGAGATTACGTTTTTAAGTTAAATATAAATAATTAAATGAATGAATGAATGAATACATAAATAAATGAGGGAAGATTAGGAGTTCAAGATGACCCTCACCTTCAAGGTGAGTTTGAGGCCAGTCTAGGTACTATGATAACCTATCTTGACAACTAAGTGAATAAATAAATAAATGCATACTTAAGAAGGGTCAGGACTGTTAGCTCAGTGGTATAGTACTGACCTAGCATTTGCGAGGCTATGGGTTGAATTCCAAATAACAAGAGAGAAAAGTATCTCACTTTCCTTAATGATATATCCATAGTGCTGTAGTGATGATTTAGTGGGTAATGTACTTACCAAGTGAACGTGAGCACCTGAGTTAGAAACCCCACAACCCACGTAAACCCAGATGTGGTAGTGTGTCTGTTATCTACCTGCTCCTGTGGGGGGAGATGGGAGGCAGAGCCAGGAAGTTCTCTGGAATCCACCAGAGTGACCTACACAGTGGCAAACAACGGAGAGACCCTGATTTCAAACAGGAGAGGAAGCAAGGAAAGGAGACTTAGGAGGCTGTCTCCGACCTCCACAGGTGTTGCTGTGGCAAAAGCACAGCCTGAGTCACACAGTGAGTGTGCACACACATACATGTACACACTGTCCACACACACTCATAACAGTAACAGGGACCATCGGGATGACTCAGCTAGTAAAAGCACTTGCCAAGCAAGTCTGAGTTCAGTCCAGGGAACCCACAGAAAAAGGGAGAGAATCGGCCCTCAGAAGTTGTCCTCTGATGGCCACATGTGCACACACACTCTCTGTCCCACACAACAATAATAATAAAATGACAGTTAAAATAATAACATTAGAGCCCTAGTAATGGCATGTGATCTGCCTTTTGCCAGGCTTGCTAGCCTCTGAACCTGGGATCCCAAAAGCAGATAAAAGTTTCCCCGTAGATATTAATCACACCTAGACATGTCTACTACCTAGTCGGACAGCCCTGGGGATGGACACTCCCAGCAGTGACAGGCTCCCACAGGCTTAGGAAGAGGTCTTCTCCCCTCAGCAATGACCTTCTAATTTCATCGGCCACTACTTCTGAGTATCATCACTAAGGGCTTCCTTTTTTATTTTCTTTCGGATGTCCTTATACTTATGAAGAACTCACATTTCATTGATCTAGAATCAAATTTAAAACAAGTATTCCGTGCCACTCCAACCCATATTTTCCCAGGTCAAGTGTCCCCCTGTCAATCCCAGGTCAATCACCTCCTGATAGGGTGGAACTCATTCCCACCAGGTTCTAGGCAGGACCTGGCTGCCCCTCTCTGCTGGATGGGAGGTGGTTGCTATCTCTGAGTACAGAGCCATCCTTCCATACTAGCCGCTCCCCAGCCCAGTTCATCTTGCAAACCAGAAGTGGGCACAGTTCTGTTCGTTTGGTTTCCAAGCACAGGCTCCCTCCTCTGGTCCACACTTGAACTTTGTTTGGATTTCACTGGCTTGTCACGTTGCGGTTGCCAGTGTGTGGGGGGGCGATACCTGGCTGGGCCTGCTCCTCCCTGATAGCCTTGAGGCCAGTCCTCAAATGTTGCTGCTTTCCAAAGCCACAGAACTCCAGCTCTAATGACAGTGATGGAGAGTGTGGATTTTGATGAAGGTTCTATGAGAGAATAGGGGAGCTTTAATAGTCCTCCACAAGTTCCTTCCACGAGATCTTCTGCCCACAACAGCTTCCCCCTTGCTCTCTCCTCCCATGATAGCTCCATCCTATAAAGCTCAGTCAACATTATCCTGACAGAGACTGCCAACAATGTCCCCTGGCATCTCCTGGGGCCTTGACTTATCTCTCCAAACTCTCTGGCTTGGAAGTCCTTGTGCGACAAAGAGGAGTAGGGATGTTATTTGCTTTGTCCTAGAAGCTCCTCTGGCTTGAGCCCAGCCCCACAGTGCCCTCCTCCCATCCCACCTCATCCCTGCCTGCAGCTCAGTAGCTTTACCTAGGGATGTCCTTGTCATCTCCAGCCTGACCTGAAGGGGCTCTCAGTGGTGAGGCTCAGGAGCATGTGTGTGTGACTGCTGTCAGCAAACCTAGAGTCCTGGGACTCCCTGGGAGCAGAGCCAGCAAGCTCCACATTTTGAAAGGGGTGGCTTCTCCAACCATTTTGATCCCTATCCCCACATGTTTGTCAAGTTCTCATTCCGTATCTGGTGTCATACCATAAAGCCCTCGGCTCTTCTAGGTGTCTCAAGACTTTTTATTATTACATGTATTTATTTGCCATGGTACTGTGTGGAGATCAGAGGACAACTTGCAGAAGTCGGTTTTCCCCTGCTACCATGTGGGCATCACAAACCAAACTCCTGTCATGAGGCTTGACAGCAAGTGACACTAAACCAGCTCATGCTCCCTTTTCCCCAAGGCCATTTGATCCTTACTGGGGCTGATAGGGTACCTGAAAACCACAAATTCCAATAGAACAAACTTTCTACTTCAGTCAACTTAGAGGTGGTATCTAGCCGAGTCCAGAACTAGGCTGAGATGCCCTCAGGCTAGGAGCTGTGTCTTAGTTTCTTTTCTATTGCTGTGATAAAACACCATGACCAAGGAGAAGGAAGGTGGGGGATGATCTCTATTATGAACTCTGTTGCCTATTAGTGGAACACCTTACCCTAGCTGGACTGCCATGTTGAACCCCAGTGCAAGAGAAAGCTTTTAGCCCTCATGGGACTGATGAACTAGGGTGGGGTTTGATATGTGGGCCCCCCTCACCCAAGGAGAAAAAGAGGAGAGAGAGGAGGAAGAGTGTGGGAGGGTGAGACCAGGAGGGGGAGGAGGGGAGGGCTGTGATGGAGATGTAACTTGAATAAATAAATAAATGTTGGGGGAAAAAAAAAGCACCATGACCAAGGTGACTTAAAAAAACAAAGCATTTGGGCTGGAGAGATGGCTCAGAGGTTAAGAGCACTGGCTGTTCTTCCAAATGTCCTGAGTTCAATTCCCAGCAACCACATGGTGGCTCACAACCATCTACAGAAAGATCTGGTGCCTGGGCATATATGTAGAGCAAATCCTGCATACATAATAAATAAATAAATAAATATTTAAAAAAATAAAGCATTTGCTAGGTGTGGTGATGTGCTTTAGTCCCTTTAGTCCCAGCACTCAGGAGGCAGAGGAAGGCAGATCTCTGTGAGTTCAAGAACAGCCTGGTCTACAAAGTAAGTCCATGACAGCCAGAGCTCTGTTACACAGAGAAACCGTGTCCCCCCCCAAAAATAAATAAATAAATAAATAAAATAATAAATAAATAGATAGATAAAGTGTTTAATTTGGGGCTCATTAGAGCCGATGATGTGGAGTAAAGGCATGACAGCAGGAATTACTGAAGCCTACACCCTGATCCACAGGTAGGAGGTGGGGGGAGGGGTTATGCTGTTGGTCTTTTGAAACCTCAAAGCTCAGTTGCCAGTGACACACCTCCTCCAGCAAGGCCACGCCTCCTAATCCTTCCCAAACAGTTCCATCAACTGGGGAGCAAGTATTGAAACACATGAGGCTGTGAGGCCATTCTCACTCAGATACCACACAGCCTGTCTACAAGAGTTGGACCTCCAGCTCCCTACATCTGTTCCCTCTGAATCAAACCCAGGCTGATTCAGGTTTCCTCACTAAGAACTCCTGTGATTCTCCAGGTTCTGTAAAGTCTAACATCATCCAGGAAATCCTGGCTAAATTGCTCCTGCATGGACTGGGTTGCCCATTTCAGATTCTCACAAACGTAAGAGCATGTCCCCATGTCACCAATCTGGAGCCTCTTACTCAGCATCTGTGCTAGGCACATTACCTCCTCCTTGGTCAGCGATCAGAGCCTGTGGCATTAACAACTGGGAATCTGACCTGGTTTAATTTTCCAGAAGCAAACCCTTCATGGGATTTAAGGAGTATTCCCCAGAAGCCAGGCATGGTGCTGTATGCCTCTAATCCCAGGTGGAGGCAGGAGGATCAGGATTGTAAGGTCATCTTCAGCTACATACTAACTTACTTCGAAGTCATCCTGGGCTGTTTGAGATGCTGTCTCACCTCACCTCTAAAGAAAGAGAAGGGGGGTGTGAAGAGGGGGAAGAGGAGGAGTTGTTCCTCAAACAGAACCAGGAAGGGAGAGGGGATGGGAATCAGGGATAGGAGAGAGTGGAGAACGTTGTCACACAGAAGGTGACTATGGCTCTGTCCCATCGGAGCTTTGCTTGTGAAGATTGCCCTGGCAGGAAGCAGGGAGTTCTAGTATTTATGGGTTAGGCTCCTTCACTTCTGGCCCTGCCCCATGTAACTTCCCGGGCACTTACCCTCTGTATACTGACTTGCAGTGGGTCCCAGGAGACTGGCTCACTAACTGGCAAAGGAGAGAAGGTGAAAGCATTTGAGTTGGTGATGTGCAAAATGACCGAGGGGTACACGGGCAGCACACTGACAGAGTCGGTGCAAAATGATCGAGGGGTACACGGGCAGCACACTGACAGAGTCGGTGCAAAATGATCGAGGGGTACACGGGCAGCACACTGACAGAGTCGGCTATAATCTCTGTTATGCTTTCTTAATGTGAACTCTCTCTCTTTGAGGCCCGCCAAGCTGTCACCCTTTTCTGGCACACTTTGGAATCCACAGTCTGTATGCCGGCATCTGGTCTACCTGTGGGAGAAGCTGGGGCCCAGCCAGTCCACTCTGCTCCTCTTCAGGAAGAGATCTGACCCTTAAGAAATATTGTCAGGGCACAGAGAGAGCACATACTGATCTTGCAGAGGATCTGAGTTCAGTTCCTAGCACTCGTGTCTGGTGACCCAAGTTCCTGGGGATCTGATACACTCTCTGGCCTCCATGGACACCTGCATTCATTGCACGAATTCCCACACAGACACGGGTATTTACACATAATTTAAAAAAAAAACAGAAAGATTGTCTGGAGACATATCTGTATACAGGCAGAGGTGTCTATCCTGGGCAAAACTCGTCATCCTGCAAAAGAGTGATCAGTGGGTTACCCTGCACTCCCAGAGACTAAAATCTGCACCTCTGTTTCAGTACAGACCCCCCCACCTTCTATATCAGGGTAGGGGACTCACTCCTTCACTCCTCTCTTAATGATCTCCTCCTCTTCCTCTTCTTTTCCATCCTCTTCTCTTTAGACAGGGTATTGTACAGCACAAGATGGTCTGGAGCTCTCTGTATTTGAGGATGACCTTTAACTTCTGATCCTCCTGCCTCCATATGCATGTGCCGCAACCCTCTGATTATATGGCACTGAATATGTACCTGAAAGCTTCATGTGTGCTAAGCAGCCACTCTATCAGCTAGCCACATCTCCACCACATCTTTTTTTCTAAATGTTGAGGAAAGGGTTTTGTGTACTGGGGTCAAGGGATTCTGGGGCCCCCATTCCAGAGGCTCCCCTGTTACCTTCCTTTTCTTTTTCTTTTTAACATTTATTTATTACTTCATTACACCCCCTCCCTCCCACCCTCTTTCCCCTTTCCCACCCCTCCCATGTGGGGTGTCTCCGTGTATCAGCCCCCCCTCAGTTCGTTAGTCACATGAGGTCTAAGAGCTTCCTCTTGCACAGGAGGGATACATGGCAGTTCCACTAAGGTGGAGTGTCCCACTAATGGGTAACCAAGTCCATGTTCCTGCTCTTTTAGGTCTATTGATTGTAGGATGATTATCCTGAACTATATGGCTACTACCTTCCTCTTCTTAACCATGCATTGGCCACTTATTCCTCAACAAAAGGGAAAGCTTCTCTTTGCTCTTAGTGGAGGCAAAGAGAAGCCTAACTTGAGGATCCCATTCCCCGGGGGCATCCCTTGAATTTGCTTGGAGGTGCCACCTGAACTTTTGGCTTCCAGCTGCAAGTTTAAAGCAGTCAAGAGATTCTGGCAGGTCCCCTGTCTGATATGATGTTTTCTTATTTATTAAAATGAAAACTTCTAATTTATATTTATTTATTATTATTTTTCTGAGGGTGGGTGTGCACATCTGATGAACATCCAGGAGCTTGTATTTAGGTCAGAGGACAACTTTATGGAGGTGCTTTTCCCCTTTCATCCTTATAAGGGTTCCAGGGATCAAACTCAGATGGTCAGGCCAGTACAGCAAGTGCTTTTTCCCACAGACTCATCTCACTGGCCCTGAGGTCTTCTTAGTACCTTCTGCCTAGCTGAGGCCACCAGCTCCATCTTGAAACCCAGTGTCCATTTTGAGGCACTGGTTGTGCAGCTGGGTAAAGTTTAAGGAACCTCTTAGTAGCATTGAAAAGAACGCCAGTGCATAGTAAGTCAAAAAGGGAATTTATTGGCATCTGAAGTGGCAAGTCACAAGGGCGGTTAGCTTCAGACTGAGCTGGATCCAATTGCTTAACCAAAGGGAGGGTACACAAAGAGCCCGAGTGCCGATGCCTCGTCCCCTATTCTAGAAGGTCTGACACTATCCAGGGAACCTTGGCTAAACCGGGCATGCTTATTTGTAATATCTGGTCTATACATTCTACAAACGGTCTACACCTGTTTGCATATTGTCTACCTCCATGGTACTGAGGGGTTGCAGCAGATACCCCATATTCCACTGAGCTGAAAAATACTCATAGTAGGCTCTATATGGAAAAAGTCTTCTCAACCCAGGGATCAAACAGCATCATCAAGATTCTACCTTAATCCTTTCTTGCCTGAAGGTTGTTGCCAGGTGCCCCCTAAACCATGACCACCCCTGTGGTAGGTTTAGTGTTAGCATATAATAGCATAGGGATAGCAAAAGCCTGGACTTTAAGATAAAAGACTTACCCCCGAAGTGACAAGTCCTTGGGAACTCACCAAGGACCAGGACCTCTTTGATTTTGAGTTAGGGGCAAGACATGCCCCTTGAGGTGCCCGCCCTCTGGAGGTCTCTGGTCATTTCACAGTCCTCTGCAAAAAGCATCTGAATGGCACTGCCCAGAGGCATGACTTGGAAGTGCAGGAAAGCTTCTGCCAACAGGTGAAGATATTTAAGGCAGAATTCATGTGAACAGAGGACTCTCTCCTGTTCCTGACTCACTCAGTAGCATTTTCCTCATCCGACAGAGAAACTCGCTTCAATCTCATTGGAAAGCTACACCCTCTGATGTTGACCCGTTTTGGGTCTGGAGAGGAGATAATTCTCCCTGAGATTCTGAAGCGCTTAGACTCTGAGCTCTGGCCTTTGTAGGCCATAAGCATCTGAATAGGTGAGCTGCCTGGGAAATTTTCATATGTTAATTGGTTTTAAGACCACGGAGGCATTCCTGCTTGATAAACTGTCTTGGGATCTGACGAACAAAATTCAGAGACTTTAAGACTGAAAAACTGTATGAAGACCAGTCATCCATCAGGACCCATGCTCAGAGAAAAATATACTTTTGAGAAACCTTAGGTTAATGTTAAATGCTTGTATTATAGGTACTAAGAAGTTTTAGGTGCTAGGTTTAAGAGTTAGGGTTTGGGTTTAGGATTTAGGAATTTTATAGACAATTGTTAGGTAATTGTTAAGTTTTAATAAACATATGTGTGATAAATAAAAATTTACTGTTACACACTCCCCAGGGTGATAAATGGCTTCTGAGTAGACCAGAACAACAGATGTCTTCTCAACAGGCTCTGAGCTTGTTTTCTGTGCAGCATCCCCCAGATTCTTCATGGTGACACACTGAGTGGGACTGTCCCTGTGTGGACCCTTGTTGTCAAGGCCAGACAAGATCAATAAGTGGACGTGGCTGCAGCCTGACTATCAAGCTAGAAAGAGTAGTACTGGCAGCAAGAACCAGGGCATCTGTGGACCACCCAGGATACAGGAATCTAAGAATGCTTAATAAAGCTCTGCTAGGTCCTTTGGGTCAGGGTCAACCTTTGGGAAGGGACCCTCACCTCGCCAGGAGAAATTCTGATGATAATACAAACTTCAAACACCTCACAATGTCTCTATAAGAAGGTCTAAACACAGGAAGTCCATAATCCGAGAAGCACTCACCACGGAGGATGCTTCTTGATCCCCAGTGGACCACCTGGACACAGGAGAAAGCATTTCATCCTCTTCAGTCTGGCTTTCAAGGACAATGATCAAGTGCTCCATTTCCTAAGCGCATCCACTCCAAGTCACATCTGATAGGCTGGTGAGTGAGCAAGGCTCCCCACATAACACACTGGGCGCAGGTGTCGAGTTTTATTTAGATGTTCTCTGCCATCTTGGACCAGAGGAACCATGCCCTAATTAGCCTCAGCATCTGTTCCCTCCCCAAGGCCTGAACTCATCATGCATGGACCTCTGTGCTTCAGGCACCCTTTTGAAACAGTACCAACTGTTTCCACAGTCCATTCATGATGCACACAGCATCCAGTAACTAGGGCACTCTCAGCTGCTCCCGGAGTCAAGCCTTTGTATCTTCCCTGCCAAAGGCCTTATTACTTCCTTTAAACCACCAGCCACACCTCTATACCTTCCTACTGAGGCACTTACTTGGTTGATTGCTCACCCCGACCTGGGCCGCTGAGGTAGATTTGGGTAGCATAATTCGAGGTTATTCTGAGGGGCGGCCCTCCCTATCAGCCAAGCATCTTTTCCAGACCCCTTCCCCATGCCTAAACTCCTACACTACCTCATTAGAGACGGCCTCAGTGACAGGAGGACATAACCTTTGGAACACAGCAGCTGCACTTTCAGAACACATGATAACTATGTTAGAATTACAGGCCCAGGAGGTTACACCTTACGAGGCTTCCACACTGGAGGTTGAAGAGCGTAACCTGGCACACCTGGACAGGTGCTCTACATGCCTTAGAAGTAGCCCTGGTCATACACATCAGAATTAAAAACTCTAGTCTGTCTGTGGGTGTAGTTGAGGAGCATAACAGTTGCCTAGTATGCATTGATTTCCCCACCCAGTAATGCAAGAAGAGGGGTGGGGGTGAGGGAAGCCCTCTGTTACTAGAACGCTAAACCTCATTGCCACACAGGCTTCAATGAGCACATGCCACAATGTCATTGTGTCTGTCAAACTAAAAAAATGCCACTTCTCATCTATTTGTCCCAAGTTCCATTAGTGAAACAGTCCTCTCTTATTCCATATGGTTTTAGGGGGTACTGACATCCCACTCTGTCCTTCCTCCAGGCCCTGAAAGTATGTGATGCAGGCCTGAAAATCACCCTATTTCATTTCTTTAGCCACCGCGGCTAACCAGGGGAAATGACCATGTGACCAAGTAGGCCAGCCAGAACCTTCTCTGAGAGTTTCTCCCTCTCCTCATCAGAACTGTCAAGAAAGTGCTCTCATCCTCCGAGAGCAAGCTGAAGCTCCCAGGGGTCTTTCCCTGTCCACATGAAGGGCTAATTTTGCAATAAGGAGCACAAGGAAGCCAGGTGTGGTGGGACACACCTGTAATGATCCTGGCATTTGAGAAGTGGATGCTGGAGGATCAGGAGTTCAAGGCGTCCTCAGCTACAAGAGGAATTCAAGACTAGCCTGGGCTACGTAAAACATTTCTCAGACAAGGTTTTTAAAAAGAATGAATCCAACAAACAAGATGATCTGGAAAATAAGCCTAGATAAGCGATGGGGAAGGAAAGTCCTGAGTGTTCCTTGAGCTCGTGGACCCAGCCGCTGTGGAATTTATCTGCACTTTTAGGACATTCCCTAGATATTATAATCCACCAATCTACCAATTTCATCTTGGTTTTAAGACTGTAGCTGAGATCATATGTTTCAATAGCAATAGATAAGAAATCTTGAGAAGTTGGTTATTGACACCTTTGGAGAGAATCCAAAGCACTGGACTGATTATAATTATTTTTGTGTAGCAAACATTAGTAGTAATTTGAAATGAGTAAGAAGGAGAGAGGAGAGAGAAAGAGAGAGAGAGAGAGAAAGGGAGAGGGAGAGAGAGGGAGGAGAGAGAGAGAATATTAACCATATGGAGTTAAGATCTTATCTCTACTTAAATCCCTTCTTATATCCTGACATCCTGCTATTGAGTAATTTGTATGCAAGTAGCTCTCCTGTGATATTCTACTCTAATTACAATATTTTATTGTTTTATAACCCTTAACCTTAAGACTATGATGTTTGTTGATTGTAGAAAATTGTATTTACACACTGTACGTTTGTTATAGGAAATTGAACTTTCCGTCAACCTCATAATATTTAGCCCACTGAACGTGATATCAGTGTCCTTATTTAAAGCAGTACAAGAGTGGGAGAGTTTCTTGGTATTAGGAAAAACACTTGTAAGGTTTCTTCTTTCTATTTGCATAAATATGCGAGGACATAACTCAGTAGACAGAGTTCTTGCCTAGAATACACAATGTGGGTTCGATCCCTGGCACCACATGAATTGTATGTGATCGTATAAGCTACACACTTGGGAACTGGAGACAAAAACACCAGAAGTTTAAGGTCACCTTCAGACTACGTTATAAGTTTGAGGCCAGCCTGGGATGCTTGGGGGGGGGGGGGGGGGGGGAGGAGAAAGAAAGGAAAAGAAAAAGTATGCAAGAAAAAAAATACTGATTGTAACAGATTCCTATTAAAAGTACATTGTACATCCCAGGAGATGGAAGCCTGACAATCTGAGTTCAATTTTGGGGATCCACCTGGTGTAAGGAGAAAACTGATGCCTGAAAGTTGTCTTCTGACTTCCACGTGTGTGCCTTGATGTGTGTGCCTCTCCCAGCCCCCTGCAAAAATAAATAAATGTAATTCAAAATTTTAAAACATGACGCAGAATGGAAGCTCTTTCTTCTATATCCCTTCCAGGGATCACAAACAGAATTCTGGTTCATACACCTTCCAAGGAGAGTGGCAAGGGAGCGTCGTCGGTGCCTAGTGTTCCGAACTGTACCCTCACCAGTACGGCTGCCTCCAGAGCCTTGTCACTACCTCTAGGTTGGCACCAGCACTGTTTCCGGGGCTTCAGGATACCAATGGCCTTCTAATTAGAGTGGGCCGTATTGATAGGGGTGAGCCGAGTCTGAGTTTACCTTTCAGAAGCCCAGTGAGGCCCCATCCCTGCTCTACACTCATTCCCTGGGTGAGGCTCACCAGGGGGTACCCTGGACACCAGATCCCTGACCTATGTGAATTTCAAGTAGTTTGGCTGTTTCTTCAAACATAGGAAAATCCTAATCCTTCCCTATGAAAACAAAAAGCAGAAAGTTATACCATACTCTTGAACCACCACCAATTTGAAACACGCCGAATGAGTGATGACCCTCACAGACCAGCAAATTCCAATGTGGCCACAGTCCAGAGCAGACTTGGGGAGGGGCTGCAGATCTGCACACCCTCTAGTGGGGACTGCCTACCACTCTTGGTTAGATTTGGTCATCTCAGCTGTGTCCACCCAGCTGCCGTCACTGGATTCCTCCCAAGTGGGGGAGGTTGGGGCTGGCGGGCTAGACCATCCATTCTCATTTCTACTCTCAGTCACTCCAGAAGCAGGTGTAAGTGTTAGCACAGCTGCCGCCATCTTTGGCTTCTCCTGCCAATGTTCTTTACCCCTGAGATAGATAACACCTCAGACCCCACGAGGGAGCACACTGGCTAGATTCAGCAATGCGTTTGGATCTGGTCACAGCTGAGAACTTCTAGATGATTCTACTCGAAACATGGAAGAAAGTTTACTATAAATAAACCAAATTACTAATACTAACCAAAATGGAAAAAAAGTCATATCTAAAGCAAAGAAAAATGTACGCAGTTACTGCTAACTCCTGATTTGAGGGTTAATTTTTAAAAAATAATTTATTTTAATTTTATGTGTTTTGCCTGCATGTATGTCTGTGTGAAGGTATCAGATCCCCTGGAATGGGAGTTACAGGAGTTGTGAGCTGACATGTGGGTGCCAAAAATTGATCCCTGGTCCTCTGGAAGAACAGTCAGTGCTCTTAACTGCTGAGCCATCTCTTCAGCCCTTGAGGTTGATTTTAGCTGGTGTGACAATGTCCCCACAGAATTATCTGTGGAAGTGGTTGAACCCCAGCAGCATTTCTGTATTAAAGGCCTTTCATGACATCTCCCACTGGACAGGAAATGCCTACATGCTCAAGGTCAGAAACAAAAAGCCTTCTACCACCCCTAGTCCTCCTCTCTGGTTTCAGGCACCTGTTTGTCCCTCCTATGGGGGCTGGCCTCTACCTCCTGTGGGCAAGCACTGAGTTTTCTGATTTCACTCGGGAAAGGGTGAGAGCAGGAGAGGACCACTGGTTAGTACAACGACACTGTAAAAGACAAAGTTCTTTTGTTTTGTTTCGTTTTGTTTTTTCGTTTTTCGAGACAGAGTTTCTCTGTGTAGCCTTGGATGTCCTGGACTCAACCAGGCTGGCCTCGAACTCAGAGAGCTACCTGCCTCTGCCTCCCATGCGCTGGAATTAAATGCGTGTGCCACCACCTCCCAGCTAAAGACACAATTCTTAAGTTTCCCCTCCTATCCCTCAGGCAATGTGTCTTGCTCTTCGTATTTGTCTGTGATCAAGAGTCCATGGTCACATTTTTTTTGCTGTTGTGTATTGGGTTGTTTGTTGTTGTTTTGTTGAGGGGGGGATCTATTTTGTTTTCATTTGCTTGCTTTGAAATAGGGTCTCACCATGAAGCTCTGGCTGGCCCAGAAATCAACAATGTAGACTCAAATTGGCCTCAAACGCAGAGATCTGCCTGTCTCTGCCTTTTTTTTTTTTTTTTTGGTTTTTCGAGACAGGGTTTCTCTGTGTAGCCCTGGCTGTCCTGGACTCACTTTGTAGACCAGGCTGGCCTCGAACTCGCAAAGATCCGCCTGCCTCTGCCTCCCAAGTGCTGGGATTAAAGGCGTGCGCCACCACCGCCCGGCTGTCTCTGCCTTTTGAATGCTGGGATTAAATAATGGTATGCACCATCACACCTAACTGTATGTTTTTACTTATTTACTTATTTATTTATTTTTGGTTTTTCGAGACAGATTTTCTCTGTGTAGCCCTGGCTGTCCTGGAACTCACTCTGTAGACCAGGCTGGTCTTGAACTATTTATTTTATTTTTATTTATTTGTATGTGTGAGACCATGTGTACATGAATACAGGTGTCCCAGAGATCAGAGAGAACAATGGATCACATGGAGTTGGAGTTACATGTAGTTGTGAGCCGTTGGATGTTCTGGGAATTGAACTCAGGTCCCCTGCAAGAGGGGGTAAGTACCCATCTCCCATGGCCCTTTGTGACTCTAGCTTTTCCATGTTCCACACGTCGGAGTGGCAGATGTGGACATCAGCGGAGTTTACCACACTACAGCCACAGCACCAGTCTCCGAGGCCCAAGGCTCAGGTGGTGGTCCATCTGATCAGTTCTCGCTCTCTCATGCATTCAGTCGTTCAGCTTGGCAGTTTTACTGAGGCAGCTACACTACAGGGTTTGGGAACAATTTGTTCTAAGATGCAGCTAAATGCCACTCTTTCTTTCTTTCTTTCTTTCTTTCTTTTTGATTTTTCGAGACAGGGTTTCTCTGTGTAACAGCTCTGACTGTCCTGGACTCGCTTTCTAGACCAGGTTGGCTTCAAACTCACAGTGATCCACCTGCCTCTGCCTCCCAAGTGCTGGGATTAAAGGCATGCGCCACCACGCCTGGCTCTAAATGCCACTCTTAAGTTAAAAAAACCATCACTGGGCTGGAGAGATGGCTCAGCGGTTAAAAGCACTGGCTGCTCTTCCAGAGGTCATGAGTTCAATTCCCAGCAACCACATGGTGGCTCACAACCATCCATAATGAAATCTGGTGCCCTCTTTTGGCCTGCAGATATACCTGCAGACAGAACACTGTATACATAATAAATAAATCTTAAAAAAAAAAAAAAATCACTACGCCAGGTGTGGTGACACATGCCTTTAATCCCAGCACTTGGGAGGCAGAGGCAGGCGGATCTCTGTGAGTTCCAGGCCAGCCTGGTCTACAAAGCGAGTCCAGGACAGCCAGGACTGTTAGAGAAACCCTGTCTCTGGCCGGGCGGTGGTGGCTCACGCCTTTAATCCCAGCACTTGGGAGGCAGAGGCAGGCAGATCTCTGTGAGTTCGAGTCCAGCCTGGTCTACAAAAGTGAGACCAGGTCAGCCAGAGCTGTTACACAGAGAAACCTTGTCTCGAAAAACCAAAAAAAAAAAAAAAAAAGAGAAACCCTGTCTCGAAAAACCAAAACAAACAAACAAAAAACCATCACTGACAAGGCCCAGCCTTTTGTTGCTGTTGCTATTTGTTCAGTGTGTTGATGCACATGTGTGTTAGCGCAGGTCCCAGGGAAGCCAGCAGGGAATGTCAGGTGTCTTCTTTAATTGCCTTTCTGCCTTATTCCTTGAGACAGGGTCTCCTACTAAGCCTTGAGCTCTGTGAATGAGTTAGAGAGGAAGGTCAATAAACCCTAGAGATCTTCCTGTCTCCCTCTCCTGGGAACCACATGCCTGCTTTTTTAGATGGGTCATGGGGAATCGAACTCAAGTCTCCATTCTTGCTTGCAGGGCAAGCACTTTACCAACTGAGATACCTCTCCAACCCCAAGGTCCAGCCTTCAATCCATACTGGACTGTATTCCCTTGAGTATTGCTTCCACTGTCCAAACCAGACTTGAAGCCAGTCTCTACACACCATGAAACTCCCCTAACACAAACCCAACTCACATATATTTACACCGTGTATACACAGGAGGATCCTCTGAGAAGCCCACTCAGAATCTGTGTTCCCGGGGCTGGTGAGAAGACTCAACATGTAAAGGCACTTGTGGCCCCTCAGGCCCCACATGGTGGAAGGAGAAAAACAGCTCTTGAAAATTGTCCTCTGCCCTCAACACACTCTAAACAAATAAATGTGATTTAAATTTTAAGATAAAACCCCTACTCTATGCATTCCCAGAGGCAGTGGTCATGTTTTTCCAGTTTCTAGCCATCTTGTGCTCCATCTCCCTCCCTCTACCGGCTCCCAGCTTCCCCTGCCAGGCTGGCTCTGTTTCCCTGTTTTGTATATCAGCATCCTGCCAGCCAGAATATACCACTCAGCAAAAGAGAAGCCAGCCAAAGGACGCTTTGCTCAACAAAAGCCCAGTCATTAGCTAAACAGCGAAACCAAGCAAATATTGTTCCTGGAGTGCGTCCTCGTAGGCCTCAGCTTGTCCTCCCACTCCACAGGCAAAAGCTGGAAAAAGCTGGAATGTATCCTGCTTCAATCTCTGTCCCATTTAGAAAGGAAGGAAAGAAGAAAGAAAGAAAGAAGGAAGGAAGGAAGGAAGGAAGGAAGGAAGGAAGGAAGGAAGGAAAGAAAGAAAGGAAGGAAGGAAGAAAGAAAGTCAACTGAAATTTTGACTCCTGCCCTCTCAAATCCTCCTCTCTGTTCTCAAAATGTGATGTCCCGAAGTCTATTTAGAAGTTATTGCCGAGAGCAGGACAATGTTACCTGCTTGCTGACATTCCAGACCTAAGCCTGTGTCTGTTTTCTCTGTACTCCCAGTGCTCCATGCAGTGAGCAGTGATGGAAACCATCTCCAGGGTCCTGTCCAAGGAGCTCTTAAGCACCTGGGTCAAGCATTAGGGGACCTGGAGGATTCCATTTCTAACTTAAAAAAAAAAAAATTGGTGCTGGAGGTCAAAGCCAAAGCCTTAGGCAAGTGCTGAACTGCTGAGCTATTATCCGATCCCAGGAACTGTCTCTTAAAAAAAAATTTTGTGTGTATGTGTGTGTGTGTGTGTGTGTGTGTGAGAGAGAGAGTTGGAGTTCATGTGCATAGCCAATGTGTGTGAGGAGGTCAGAGGACAATCAGGGCTTGATTTACTTTCTGCTTCTGTACGTTGGTTTCTTGCTCCGGGCTAGCTGACCACAAACTTCCACTAATCCCAGAACTAGGGTTGCAGGTGTGAACCACTGCATTGGGCTTCTTATGTGGGTTTCTGGATTGAAGGTCCTCGTGCTTGCAGGGTAAGGACTTTTGCCGGCTGACCCATTTCCTAACCCCCCAAATTATTTTGAATTTTATTTAATTGCAATCACTTAAAAAAAATAGCCACAGGAAGATAGTGTCTACAGTGGCCCCCAACTTGTTGCTTAATTCCTCCTCTGACAATGAATTTCCCTGAAACAACTGAGCACTTGAAGGTTATTTTTGTTTTTATTTTTAATCTTAGCCAGGCATCTCATAATCATGTTCCCTTTTCTCCTTTGGCTATAGGACGCTCAGCTATACTCAGTACGCACCTTCCCATGTGTACCTTTGTGGGGATGGTTTTTATGCAGTGCTGAGGGCTGAACTCAGGCCCTTTGCACACACTAAGCATGTTTTAGGACATCTCCAGCCCCACAGGTACCTTTGGATGCCTACTATCACACTCAGTTCCTTTCTCTTTCTTACTGTCATCTTTGTGTTTTGGCATTTAAGACTTATTTTTATTTTTTTATTATATGTACATGTCTGTCCGTGTGAGGGTATGCCATCTGTGTGGGTGCCCACAGAGGGCAGAAGTGGTGGCTGTCCTAGAGAGAGACTTACAGGAGGTTAGTTGTGGGCACCTGACATAGAGGCTGGGAATCAGACTCAGATCCTCTGGAAAAGAAGTAAGTCTCTCTCTCTCTCTCTCTCTCTCTCTCTCTCTCTCTCTCTTTGAGACTGTGTTTCAAAAAAAATCTTCTTCTAGAAATTTCATAGAAACAAAATCACACAATATGCATGCCCTTTTATACAACCTACTACATTTCTTAACCAGGCATAACAGTGCATGCCTTTAATCCCAGCTCTCGGGGGACAGAGGCAGGAGGATCTCTTTAGAGTCCAAGGTCACCCTACATAGTGAGACCCTGTCAACAGACAAAGATGATTACATTTATTTATTGTGCATGTGTGTGTTTATGTGTGTGGGGTGTGTGTCTGTCTGTGTGTGTGTGTGTGTGTGTGCGCGCGCGCACGCACACACACAAGAGTGCCACGGCACATTTCAGGTGGCTCACAACACAGGTCAGAGGACAGCTTGTGGGTTTCAGTTCTCTCCTTCCAGCATGTGGGACCCAGGGATCAAACTCAGGTTGCCAGCGTTAGCAACAAGTGCCTTTACCTGCTAAACTGCCTCACCAGACACCCCCCTTGATTTAAGTGCCTTTTTTCTTTCTTGAGGAGTGAACTCAGGGTCTGCCTCCTGCTAGCCTTTTCATGCGGAGCTGTACATACATCCCAAGCCCGCAATGTCTTCTGCATCCCATTTCTTCCACCGAGCATGTTCTTCCGGTTCCTCCGTAGCATCATGTGTTCACCACTTGTCCCTTTTATTGCTGAAGAGTGCTGTACACTATGGATGTGCTACATTTTGTTTAGTGAGCCACTGAATCATAAACATCTGCGTTGTTTCAACTTTGTGCCATTATGGCTGCCTGTGCTCTGAGCACCGATGTACGAATCCCTCCATAGGCACATGCTTTGATTTCTCTGGGGTAAATACCTGTAAGTCACCCGCGGGGTCACATGGCAAAACTATATTAAAAAACCTGACAAGCCGCTTGTCAAAGTGCTGGAGCGTCTTTCACTCCCATAAGCTATATGTACGAGGAAGGGTCTGGTGTCTCCAAGCTCACATCAATGATTGCTATTGCCTGTCTTATTGATCAGAACCGTTCTGGTAGGCGTGCAGGGCTGGCTCACTGTGGTTTTAAATCAACACTCTTTCTTTTTCGCTGTGCTGGGGGTTGGTGGGGAGTGAGTTGCATCCAGAGCTGAGCCCCAGCCACTGTGCACTGTATTTATCTGAGGACCGCTGACAGTGATAACCACCTTTTTTCTTCTTGTAGACAGGGTATCACAGTGTAGCTGGCCTCGAACTCCAAGATCCCCCAGTCTCTGTTTCCTGAGTGCTGACATTAAAGGTGTCCGCCACCACGCCCACCATGCTGATGTTTTTTTAAATTAGACTTTCTAAAGTCTATTTTCTTTATTACTATGCTCTTGTTGTCAGGGTCTAGGAGCTCTTTGCCTAATCAAAGTCATGGAAACTCAATCCTGGGTTCTTTTAGGGTTTTGCAGGTTTGATTCTTGTGCTGGTATTTGGCTCGTTGAGTGAATTTTGGCAAGAGTCTAAAATCGCATTTTTGCATGTAAGTATACAGTTTTCTGAGAGCCATTTGTTAAAAAGACTGCCCTTTTCACACTGAATTGCCTTGGCACCTTTGTAAAAAATCAATTGGCCATAAATATAAGGGCCTCTTCCTGGAGTCTAGATTCTGTTCCATTGATTTGTAAGCTTGTCCTTAGACCCACACTCTCTTGATTACTGCACTTGTATTCTTTTTTTTTTCTGTGTCTTCATATACTTATCTTTAATTTTATTTAACTGGGAGAATATATCATTCCCAAATTGATATTACCCTTTGGCAAAAATGTAATTGAGGCTTCCTAAAATCAAACCATCAAGGCCTCTCTTTCGAACATCATTGCAAAGCCATTAAAGGGACTACAACCATATTCTTATTCAAACAAACCCCAAAGGGGATCAAGAAAGGAACAGACATCTACCCTTGCCACAATAATCGGATTTACTGATTCTCAGGGAATAGGGAAGACACACTGCTAATTAGGAGGCAGTTAAAGAATTATTTCTCTTCTCACTGTAGCTTTAGAATGTACTAGACTGAAGGAGTAATGTCTGTCTTTGAGCTATGAGTATGAAAGTATTTTAGTTAGCAAGCTGAATAAAGAAGCCAGTAAGAATAACAAGCATTGAAAAGAAAGCCCTATGCGGTGAGCCCGCACCCACTCAAAGCTTAGGAAGTGGAACAGTGCCCTTCTCTACTAGAAAGATCTTTGAGAAGTGGTCCAATCCCGGCATTACTCAGTTTTCAGATATACCCTGCAGATAGTACCTGGAGAAGTGACTGGGAAACCGGAAGGGCCTCCCAGAGGCCTGACTGGGAAGGGAGGGATTTTTTAAAAATTTTTTTTGTTGTTGTTGTTCTGCTGTTGTTTAAAACAGGGTTTTAGCCAGGCAGTAGTGGCGCACGCCTTTAATCCCAGCACTTGGGAGGCAGAGGCAGGCAGATCTTTGTGAGTTCAAGGCTAGCCTGGTCTATAAAGTGAGTCCAGTACAGCCAGGGCTACACAGAGAAACCTTGTTTCAAAAAGCCAAATAAATAAATAATAAAACAGGGTCTTGCTCTGTAGATGCACTAGCTTAGAATTTACTATATAGCCTGTGTATAAAGTAAATATATAGGCTTCAAAATCGTGGCTCCTGCCTGAGGTTCTCAAGTGCTAAGATTACAGGTCTGAGCTACATGAGCTAGGAACGAGTTTTCTGGGAAGGAAAAACTCCGTGTTGTGGGAGTGGGGAGGATTGAAGGACTATAGACGAGAGAATGGGAACACAGGCGGAGATAGTTCTGACAGTTCCGCAGTTAAAGGGGCTTGCTGTCAACTCTGGGGACCTTTGTTCAATCCCTGGAACCCAAAGGGTGGAAGGAGGAGAGTCTGTGTGGTGGAGAGGCAACTCCAGGAGGTGTCCAGTCCCAGTAAGTTGTCCTCTGGCTTCCACAAGTACACCTAGGCAAGCGCACACCTCTCCCTGTTCAAATAAACATATAAATTTGATTTTTAAAGGTCTCTAATAAAAATAAGACAGGAGATTATACATAGCTTCTCCCCAACCCCACTTGTGGTTTTAAAACAGAGTTTTGCTGTACTGTCAAGGCTGGCCTCCAACTTGTGGCAATCCTCCAGTCTTAGCCTCCAAGTTCTAGGATTACTGGTATGTATCACCATAGCCTGTCTCATTTGACTTGAGATTTTTTTTTTCCTTTTGGTCTTTGGGAAGTCCTATTACGGCTGATGCCAAATTCTGTCTACACCGTGAGTCATCGTGCAGGTTGCATTATCAGGGTCTGGAGTGTAGCTCAGTTGGTAGAAGGTTTCCCTAGTATTGAGGAAGCCCTGGGTTCAATCCCCAGCACCCCATAAAACCTGGTGTGGTGGTACATGCCTATAATCCCTGCACTCTAAAGCAGAGGTAAGGAGAATCAAGAGTTCAAGAGTTCAAGGCTAGCCTGAGTTACATGAGACCCTTCTCAAAATCAATCAATTAACTAATAAAAGAAAAACTGCACCTGTCACTCATTGGTTTCTCTGTCCAACAGCCCTGACTGTCTTGGACTCACTTTGTAGACCAGGCTGGCCTAGAACTCACAGAGATCCGCCTGCCTCTGCCTCCCAAGAGCTGGGATTAAAGGCGTGCGCCACCACACCTGGCCTGCAGGACTCTTCTTTAAAGTCAATCACTCTAAAGTAGCCCAGCTCCAGGTGATGGATGATGAAGGTGATGTGGTGAGCAGGCGGGGAGTTGCTAGGGATCAGGGGGAGGAAGCAGTATTTTCTGGACATGGGACATCTTCAACTTCCAGGTGCTGACCAACGTCAAGAGAGGTGATCCCTGCCGAAAAGGTTTGGCTCATGATTTGAGTATATTCATCATAAATTACACTTTAAAATTTCATATAGAGGGTGCTCAGAAGGTAAAAGCACTTGCCATGCTAATCTGGTGACCTGCGTATGAGAGAACTGACCACAGAAAGCTGTCCTCTGACTTCCATATGTGTGAGGTGGCACACACACACACACACACACACACACACACACACACACACGCACTTACAAAGAAACTCCCTTGCCTGAGCCCTAGTAGCGCCCAGGCCGTTCATCGTGTCACCACCGATATTCTTCCCGAGACCATCACCCAAGCCTGCATTTTCACCCAGATCATTTGTTTACATGCTTGCTTGTTTGAGGCGGGGTCTCATTTTATGTAGCCAGGTTGGCTTCAAACTCATAATCATCTTGCTTCATTCCTAAGAGCTGGAATTACAGGTGTTTGCCACCATCCCAGTTTACCTGACGAGAGAGAGAGAGAGAGAGAGAGAGAGAGAGAGAGAGAGAGACTGAGACCCAATAAATCTTCGTTGAATGAAGGAATTGTGTGAGGCAGATGGCAGGAGCCTGAAGCGAGCAGGGCTTTTCCTTGAGGCTGCAGGAATAATGATTGGGGAGTGGCTTGGGAGTGAGAAGGCACTGCCCAGCCTCTGCTCTGTGATTGCAGAATGGCAGCCTCCCCTGAGATGTTTGCTGCTTCCTTGGTTAGGCAGGAACTGGAGGGAAGCTTGTCTGAAAGGGCCTCAGAGTTTAAGATGTAAGGGAAGGAAAAGTAGAGTTAGAATAGGGTAGGGGATGTACCAAAGGAGGTGGATCAGGGTGAAAACCTTCCTTGGAGAGTAGTTGAGGGTTATGCGGCGTATGAGACTGGGTGAAATGAGGTTATAGATGCTTTCTCCAAACTGATGCTATTAGAAGCTTGATTACGCTAACTCTAAAACCATCAAATAACTTCTATGCTCTAGAACCCGGGATGTGCTCTGGTCAAGTGCTTTACACACATGATTCTGTGTCCTGCTTCCAGTTCTTCAGGTTTATCCCCTTTCACAGAAGAGGAGTAAGGCGTTAGTGAAAGGAAGTTCTCTGTGCTGTGGGTGTAACTCAGACCCAGGTCAGCATTTCCTTAAATGCCAGGCTCCCCTTCAGTCCTCTGCTCTGTCCCCACTGAGCCTTTGGGGTGGTGGTGGCAGTGTATCCTGTCCCTGAGAGTTTGGAGACATCCAACATAAAATACCTGTGCAGCTTCAAGAGGATCCCCCCCCCCCGGTTTTTTAATCCCTTCGCTTGTGCTGCCTGGTGTTTCCCTGGGTTCTACCCCACTTTCTACAAAAGACCAGGATCCCTAGGAATCCCCAGAGTAATGCTTGCTGTCCCATGGAGAAGCTGACCCTGTGTGTATGTATGACTCCTCTCCTGGCCATGGAGTGTGGCCTGTTGTGTACATCTCTTGTGTTCCTGCCTCCCATGAAGCTAGGTGCTGTCTCTGCCTCTCTCCCTCTCTATGCTGCACGCATTTCATTCACTAATTCATTCTTTCAAAAACAAAACAAAAATCAGCATCGCTTGGTTGCTTTAGCACAGATAGGAGAAGGCAGGAGGGCTCGTTCAGAGCTGGCTTTTTGCCAGCCAGACATGATGAAAAGGTGGAGAGGCAAAGGAGCTTGGAGGATTGACAGGAATATCATTAAGTGTTGGGCTTTGGAGGAGAATGAAGGGAGGAGAAAGCCAATGCATCGGGAGAGTTCAGGAGTCACCAGCAGAAGAGCATCAGCAAGGTGCAGCAGTGGTGAGGACAAGGCCCAGTGTGGGCTGCTAGGAAAGGAGGGCTTGTAGCTCAGGCAGTAAAGTGCTTGGTCAGGACGGATGGAGCTTGGAGTCTGAGCCCCAAAACCACATAAACTGGTCCTGGTGGTACTGGCCGGTAATCCTCGCACTCCAAAAGTAAGAACAGGAGAATCAAATTCCAGGTTATCCCCAGCTGTACAGAGAGTTTGTGGGCAACAGGAAACCCAGGAAAAGATGGAGGGGAGAGACAGAGATGAGAGAGCATGCTTTATGTCACTTATAAGAGATGGATGTTGTGATGGCAAGGTCAAAAAACTGGCCTTTGTAATGGACGTGGAAGTAACTCAGTCTGGGGCAGGAAGCAGCTGAGGATGCTGGGAAATCCACTAGGCTGAACATGGAGGCACAGCCATCAGACTTTGAAAATTCCAGGAGGTCATTATAGGGACTGGGGAATCCATATAATGCCAGATACAGCAGTGGTGAGATGACAGGTAGAGGCAGGGGAATCTCCAAAAGCTTATAAAGCAGCTAGTGTGGCATACACAGTGGTGAACAAGAGAAACCCATTCAAGGAAGGCAAGGCAAGACACTTGAGGTGACCCTCCAATTTCCATAAGCTAATTTGCATTCACATCCACACATACAATATGTACACATATTCACATATTATATACACACAGAGTGATTATCATATCCACACATATGATATCTACACACATCATACCCAAACAGTGATTATCACATCCACATATATGATGTTACACACACATCATATACACCCAGTAATTTGGAAGAGGAAGTTAGTGATCATCAAACCTGACCTGCAGTAGACTCAGAAGTGAGCAAGAGACAGAAGAGTGAAGGAGTTCACTGAAATAGAGAGCTCAAGTCTCCACCACTCTGGAGGGGGTGTGGGCAGGAGGGAGGGAAGTTTGGCTCAGGGCAGGAGAGGCTTCAGCATGACCCAGAACAAAATGTACCAAAGAGGAAGCAATAAATGGGGAAAAGGCAGACAGAGGTCTGAAGGAGCCACAGCATCTGCTAGACCTGGAGTCCCCTAGAAATCATGGGGATGGACAGGAAGGAGCAGGTGTGGGTGGCTTCACTTGGTGATAAGGACATTAGGGAGTCCTGCTAAGGTGAGGTCATCAGCAGCTGCTCTGTTGAGAAATTAGCTACTGTACCATGCCCCACCACAGTGACTCACTGGCAAGGAAGCAAAGACGTTAGCCAGGCTTTTGTGTTCTAGGGACTCAGCCTTTCTCTCCCATCTGTACCTGGGAAGGCAAACTGCCAATCTGGTAGTTCTGCTATCTGAGCTCTTCCTGCCATCTAAGGGAGGACAGAACTGTATCTAGATGCAGGAGGGTGGGGAAAAACAGCATTGTCTACTCCCACCCCCAGGAAAGCTGCTGTGGATCACCAGAAATGCCAAGGACTAAAGCTGACTCTGAGAAGGGTCTTTAGGAAGAGCTGGAAGGGCGTGGGGGATGGAGATGGGCAATGAGGCCTTGTAGATGGGGGAGTGAATAGCGAATACCCCATTATGGTGATGGTCAGTATTGCGTATCCGTTTTAAGCCTCTCCCTGCAAGGCTCAGGAGTGCAGACTGACCAACTTTGAGGCTGTGCAAAACCCCCAGAATTCTTGAACTTTTGGCAAGCAGAGGGTAAGACAGCTCTGAGAGCTAACACAGAACTCCTGCAGATCTGGTGGGTGGGGACTCATGCTGGATGTAATTTGATTTCAACCAACCAAGAGAAGTACTGACGTCAGGGTTTGAGGGGCATCCAGTGGGCCCAGGCTCTGGACAAAGGGTGAGCAGTGAGTGGGAGCTGACATCTGGCACTCCCTCACCCTGCACCCTGGGGCTGGAACACAGCAGACACAGAGCTATCAGGGGACATCACTTGGCCTTCACATATGAGCACAAGGACATGCCTTCCCGCCAGGCTGAGGAGCAGGGCAGCGGTGGTGGGGGGCAGCTCCACATGGGCCCTGTGCTTAATTTAGTAATCTGGTCTGAGCCTTGGCTTCATTTCTTTATGTACCATCTTGACCCAGGCACCTGGGTTTTTGTTTTTGTTTTTGTTTGTTTCCTGTCATCATGTGACCTTAGGCCCTGGGCCTCTGATTTTACTCAATTGAGTTTGTGTGCAGTTCCAGGTGCTACACGTGCTGAGATTGGAACACTCTTCTGCCCCGCCTTCAAACATACTATTCTAAATGGGGACCAAAAGATAGATGAGAAACAGGGACAAAGATAAAGCTTGATATTCGGAGATGCCCGTCGTGGCCCCAGAATGTATCTCTGAGTGATTCAAAGCCTAAGCCTGGTTGACTTAGCAGAGAATGGGTCTGCCAACTTTAGCCGTGTGGTGGGGCAGGGCTCCTGTCCCCCTACTTTGTGAGGGTCACACTCACTAAACAGGGCAGAGGTACAGGGCCACCAAACAGACCTCACACGTAATGACACTCAGGGTGGTAAGCTGAAAAGACAGAAGACATGAGCTCCTCTATGCATAGATGCCAGATCTACAGAAGACTGAGGTGCGAAGCCCTGTTGAGGGAAACTCTTTCCTAACCTGGCCATTCACATCTGGCGGCTCCTTGTGAATAGAAGGGGAAAAAAATATCTTCACTGTTAATAACTATATACCAGCACCTGCTGAGTGTGGAGCCCCCTTATTGACCACTGGAATAAGGCAGTGGATGATGTTGGCTCATCCCTCCTGGCCTTGCAGAATCCACGGTCTTGGATGAGGGCCACAGATGTAGACGGTGAGGACTAAGGTGGAGGAAACTCACTAAGACAGCCCAAGGCTTAGGTGTGGCTTCCTGGAAGGAGTCCGTGTCCTTTAACACACCTATGACAACTCACTCCAGGTGCAGTAAGTCTCAGGGGGGAGTTGACGTATAACAACTACATACAAGAGAGTTTATGATCGAGTTTGGTTTGGGTTGGGTTAATGTAAAAGTCAGAATCAGTCAGCTAGCCTCCCTTGGCCCCTCTGTCTGTCTCTTTCACAGAGTTTACAGGGCTGATGACCAATTGGGAAGGAGATCTGTATTGCATTTCTGGACCACTGACTGAGTTCCTTGGGTGAGATGAATGGGGACAGACCTGAGATGGGAATTCTACTTATCTGAGGGACAACTGAGAAGAAATGCCATGGAGAAGGCAGTTGGTACAAAGATCTGGAACTCACAAAAAGGGCCAAGGGCCACAGGAAGGACACAGGAGAAAGGGAGGCCTAGTACAGAGGCCTGGAAATGAAGAGCCACGGCAAAGTAATTGGAGAACTACTAGCCATAGAGGACAGTGTGGGCCAGTAAAGCCAAGAGAAAGAGCAGTTCCCAGAAGTCAGCAAAAAACAGGCCAAAAATTATGTTTTTAAACTGGGGGACTAAACAGTCAAAGTTCTGAAAAACAGACAAAATATATATAAATATACTTAAAAACTGTAGCAGCCCTCCCACAGCACCACAAAATTACCCGTGGGTGAAAAACCACTGTCTTTAGTATTCAATTTTGATCTGTCATCTGGGCCAAATTGCCCAGATTCACGGGAGCCAGGCCCATTGCTCCATCATGCACCAGGGGGCGCACTTGCACTGCTTGTGAATACAGGTCCGAGACAAAAGCAGGCTGGGAATTAGGTGTTACCCTGAACTTGATCCCTCAACCCAGATCCCTAAACCTAGCAGGTAACCACAGAGATACCAGAATCTAGGCGCCTCAATAGTCCCCAGATCTTGTTTTTGTTTCTCATATGATTTTAAATTCACAGGAGAATCAAGAGAGACAATACAGATGGATCAGACCCCTCCCAAAGGGTGTCACCTGACCTGGGGCAGTGTAGAGTGTATTTCCTCTCCCTTTAAAAAGTACAACTCGGAATATAAATCTTCCAGTGGGAAGCAACCCAGAGCAATCCCTAGCACTGCATACACCGGACACAGTGGCACATGCATTTGTTTGGTATGAGGAATATGAAATTCAGGTGAGAGTGGGTGGGTTCAGGTTGCTATGGCTGTAGAAAAGGAGTCTGAAATTCAATGCCAAGGCTTATATGGATCTGGTTCTTGAGACCAGGGATCGATTTATACCTGCTGGAACTACTATAGATACTGGGATATTGGTGAGCCTGTGGGTGGGGTTAACGTCAGGTCAGAGCACAGTGGAACAACAGTGCAGAGAAAAAGGCTTGTGTGGAGTTTGTGCAAAGCCAGCCCTATCTTGGGTTGCACAGTTATTAGAGTTGGATCAGGTTATTGTACTAAATGATCACAGAGGCAGGAAGGGGTATTGAGGTCAGTTTTTTTGTATTAGAGTGTGGTTTTTCTCCCCTCTGGTGACCCAGTCCCAATTTTGCTATTGAAAGTGAGAGTCGGGCTGCAGAGATGGCTCAGAGGTTAAGAGCACTGGCTGCTCTACCAGAGGACCCGGGTTCGATCCCCAGCAGCCACATGGCAGTTCATAGCTGTCTCTAACTCCTGTTCCGGGGGTTACAACACCCTCCCACAGACATATATGTAGGCAACACACCAACGCAGATAAAAGAAAAATAAATCATTTTAAAAATCATTAAAGAAAAAAAAAAGAAAGAAAGAAAGTGAGAGTCCCGGGACTGGAGTGATGGGTCAGGAGTTAACACTTACCTACCCTTGCAGAGTTGCCAGCACCCACACTCAGTTGTTGCTCATACTATCCTGTGACTCCAGTTCCAGGTGATCGGATCTGAAGCCCCCTCAGGCCTCTGCCAGCACCCGCACCTGCACTCACATGTGTACACACACACACACACACACACACACACACACACACAAATGCACACACAAATACATAAATATAAATCCTTTTTTTTTTTTTTAATGGAGAAACCCAGTTGGGGAAATGCTCTTGTCTAGGATGGGAATAAACCACTGAGATTTAATTTAGGGACTCAGACTCAGGAAAGCATTGGGGTACAGTGTGAGGCAGCTCGTCTTAGAGTTTAGGGTTCACTTGGGGATAAGGAATCTCAGTATCTGTCCCGGAGCCCATTCCGACCAGGTTGGGGCCCCGCTGTTAATATTAAGCATACATCAGGTAAAAGTAATGAAACCATTTAAGATTAGAATCTGTAATTGGAGTCAATACACCACAGGGGTTCGGGTAAAAATTACTTTCTTTTTTTTCTAATGGCTAGGCACATTTTGGGGTCTGGATTCAACACGTAAGTTCAAAGGTGGCTCTAGGCTGAGTATCAGGTTCAGGTCTGTGTTGGGGGCAGGGGGACCCTAGAGAAATAGTAGGTTCATACGAGGATTGGGGAGGGTCTGGACTTGGTGTCGGAGTTTGGGCCTATATCCACGCTCATCACTGAGGCTTAAGCTCAGTCTTGGCGTTCCAGTCGCTTTGGACTTGGGGTTGGTCTGCAGCCTCACTGGGCCTGCGGCTCCACACTCCTCTACGAGCGAGAGTGCACGAGGGGAGGGGCGGCGGCGGGGACGCGCACGGCAGGGGCAGGGACGCGGACGCGGGCGCGGGCGGGCGGGCGCGCGCGGCTGGAGCTGGCGCGGGAGCGGCGGGAGCGGCGGCGGCGGCAGAGGCGGCGGCTCCAGCTCCGGCGGAGGTGGCGTGAGCTGGCGACGGCGGCGGCGGCGGCGGACCGGGAGCGGCAGCCTCAGAGGCTCGAGGGGGGACATGCAGACCGACGGCCCACGGAGAGGCGGTGAGTGACCCGGATTCCCCACTTCGGCCCCCGCGGTGCGCGGCCACCTCCGCGCCGTCCCCGCCCTGCCCCCGCGTCCGTGGAACTGAGCCGGGGGCGGGCCCGGGGGCGCCCGGAGGCCGGGCCGCGCCCCCACCTGCCGCGCCCGCGGTCGCCGCCGAACCCCCGCCGCACCTGAGCCGCAGCCGGCTACCCCCGTGCAAAGTTTCCCCGCGCCGGTGGGCGCCCGGTTCCCCACCCACTGCGGTCGCGCACCGGGGGCGGCCTTCGGGCGGGTCCAGGCCGCCTCCCCGTCCCACGGCGCCCCCTCCCCGCCGGCGGAAGAGCCGCAGCCGACGCCGGGTCTCGCAGGCAACCGGGCGCACGTGTGGCCCCGAGATGCGCGGGGCGCGAGTTGAGAGCCCCCCCTTCCCTGGTCTCCCCCGCGCGGAGCACGGGCCGGGGAGGAGCCGGACTGGCGGTCCCAACCCCCACCCCGAGCGGCGCCCTCGAGGCCCCAGAGCCTCTAGTCCCCGGAGGACGGGCGCGCTCGGACCCGTTCCGAAAGTTCACTCAGTCGCCTCCCGGCGTCCCGCCCCGTCCCGTGCCGTCCGGGTGTGCCTGGTCTCGGGTCTCTGGGCCCGCGTCTTCGCCTCGGCGCCTTTCTCGGCTTCCCTAGGTGTCTCTGCCTCCCTGTGTCGCTCACTGCCTCCCGATCTTACTCCCTGCGGTCCCAGCGTGTCCAGCTGTGGGTCTCCCCTCCCAGTCTCCGTGTTTTCTCCCCGAGTATCAGATTCTTTCTCCTCGGGTCTCCCTGTCCTCTCTCCCCAGGTCCCTGTGTTCCCTCTCCCCAGGTCTCCGTGTTCCATCTTCCCGGGTCTCAGTGTTCCATTTCTCCAGGTCTCCCTGTTCCCTCTCCCCGGGTCTTTCTCCCTGTTCCTTCTCCGGCCTCTGTAACTCCCTCCCTAGGTGTCTCTCCGCCTGGTGTCTCAGTATCCCCTCTTCAGGCCCCTCCCCCACTTCTCTGGAATGCGGGCCCCTCTGGTTCTTCTACCCCGGGAGGGGGAGGGGTAGCCCTTTCCCCCCATTTCTTCCCCTCCTTCTGCAGGGCCCCTGAGTTGGAGCAGGTGGGGTGGGATTTTTACCTGCCCCAAGCTGTGGGATGGGAGGGAGGACCACCCTGAGAGCAGCCGGCAGGGCCTGGGGATGCTGGATGACCCAGGATTGTTGTTGAGGAGGGCTCCACCTCTGCTTCTGAAGGAACCAGGGTGGCACCCTGAATGCCCTGGTGCTGGCTCTGGCCTGGGAATGCAGGGTTTTGTGGTGGGAGGCCTGGAAAAGGAGCAGCAGTGGTAGTTCCTGGATGAAGGGCCCAGTCTGGGATCTTTTGGGAGGCACCAGGAGGAATCTGATAGGATCCAGAGGAGAGCTCTGATAGGAAGTGAGGATTCTGTTTGGCTCGGTGTTAACTCTTACTTCAGGGAGTGAAAATCCCTATTTTTACTGATTATGTGACTGTGCCTAGGTCTTCAGCAGCTCCTAAAGAACGACCCTTCGTTCTGAGCCAGGGCTCAGGCCATAGACCCCGCCTCCATTCCCCTTTGCGGCCCACCCTCCATTCTTCAGTGCACCTCACCTTCCCCTGGAAGAAGGAGGCCCCCTGCAGAAACCTGCTGGGCTGGCACACTCACAGCACACCTGTGCACCTGCATACTCAGGCTCCAGCCTTCCTGTACACACACTTTCTTGTACATTCAGTTTCTTGGTGGTTTTGTTTTCTTTGGGTTACAGTGTTCTCCTTCCCTTCCTTCCTCTTCCATCTCGTACCCACCCCCTTCCCTCTGTCCAGGCTCCTGTGCTTAGGGCTATGGAAAGAGGAGTTTGGTTCAGGGTGCTGGAGAAGCAGTTTGCCGGGCGTAGGGTGGGCTGGCTGAAAACCTTGCCTTGTGTATTGTATTAATGTGTAGCAAGACACTGTCCCCGGTGTTTTGTACTTTCTCTATACTTTCCCCAGCCTCCAGTACTGGGAGTCAGTTTGAGGTCCTAAGTGGGGGAGGTAGCCCCCAGACCTGAACAACCTCAGTGCTCCAGCTTGATATGGCAGGGAGGCCTCTTTGGGGGTCTCAGGTTCCGTCCCCTGTAGAATAGGCTTGATAACCAAGTGTAGGTGGGCCCCAGGGTTGCTGTGAGAAGAACCGTGTGGCTGTGCAAGTCAGCAGGGGCAGTCACTTCTTGGGAATGCAAATGTGTCTCAGTGACCTGTTATTGATTGCTGACTGTGTGCCAGGCTCGGGCCTAGGCACTTCTGGCCTGGCAGTCTTGCTTCCTGTGGGCCTAACAGCTGTGTAGAAAAGGAAACCTGTCTCTTAGCAGCTTCTGAGGTGGGAGCATTAGCCATGTAAAGCAACTATCATTCCCGTCTGAGGGCAGAAGATTGGAGGAGTTTGTGTGAGACAGGGCAGAGTTGCAGGTTCAGCATGAGATGAATCTCGGGAGACTAAGGGCTCTCTGAAGTGGGCCTAGACAAATCAGTAGGAGTTTGCGGGTTGAAAAAGAGAAAGGACTCGACAAATGGCGGAAAGAAGCTAAGACAGTTGGAGCAGCACTGGAGCTGATGCAGCTGGAGAGCCCTCGCCTAGCATGCTTGAGGCCCCGGATTCAGTTCCCAGCACTACAAAATTAATTAATTAGTTAGTCAAGAAACTTAAACAATATGAGTAAAGACTGAGAGATGTTATCACTTGTGGCGTGTTCAGAGACACAGAAGCTCACAGAGCCCTGGAGGTTCTGTGACTGCTGAAAACCCAGAGAGGAGAGACCAGTGGCTTAAGGTTTGGGTGGAGTCTGCGGGTCAAACTACAGTCAGATTGTTTTATTAGAAGATGGTTCTGGGTTATGGAAAGTTCTGGGTGGAGACGGGATTCCAGGCAAGAGGATGCTCCGTGCAGAAAGTCAGGTAAGAGAAAGGTGGCTTGGCGGAGTGAGCCCAGGCCTGCTGAGAAAGCCTATTTGACAGGACAGGGTTGCTGGTGGCATGTGGAGTGAGGAGGAGGAAGGCCAGGCTTCCCTGAAGTCCTTGAGCTAGGGACCTGAGGAGGAAAGGTGCAGGCTAGGTGGGTGTCAAGCCCAGGCCCCGTGTGTTGTCTTTGAGACTTTTAGGTTTTGGTGAAGGTACAGGATCCTACAGGAGGGTTTAATATGAAGACAGAGTCCAAGCCAGAGAAGGGCACCTGGAATTACATGAGATCTAAGAGCGATGTCCTCTCAGGGAAGACAGCTGTCAACAGTGACCAAGAGCTGACGTTGAGTATGAACTTCTGGAGTTTGACTTGACCTTGAACAACTTGCAGATCATCTCTGACCCTCATTTCTCAAATGGGTGTGATAAAACTCCATGCCTCATAGGGTTGTTAGCGAGATTAAAGGTAATCATAAAGGGTTGGGACAGGGTCTTGTATCGTCACCCAGCAGTAGCGGTCGTTTTACCTTCATTAGTAAAAGTGACGAAAATGCGCTCCTCCATCAGAATCACCAGGTCACTGAGTCGTCTTTGGAAACACACACTTGTCCAGGCAGAGGCACCTGCCCACAGTAGCGGCCTCTCTGAGCTGGGGCTTTACAGATGGGGCGCTCAACCAGGTGGGGACAGCTACCTTGTCCCCCCAGCCTCATGTTCACTGATGGGACTCATGTTGCACCAGTGTATTTGACCTTCACGGTACAGGTAGGTGTGAGGAGACTGGAGGTGGGGCCCTGGAGAGATAGCAGGGGCTTCTGAGAAGGGACAGGTTCTGTGGTTTTAGTGGCCTGCTTCTTCCCAACATCCTGTCATCTGCACCAAGTCTCTGTGTGTGCGCTGGTCCTCTGGGTCTGGGAACTCCAGGTTTACTTCCTTGGCTGTGTATTATTATCTACTGCTTCTGGGGACTGGTCTATGGTGCGGCCCCAGGGCTGCCTGGAGGTTGCTTCAGTCCCTGTCTGTGCTCTGGGCTTCTACTTGTTCCTGGTGCCACTGGTGGGCCGGGCTTCAGCCTGGCAGGTGACGCAGAGTCCTGCCGAGGCCAGCCAGGTTGGTGCAGGGGCCTTGGACGTGATCCTGCTCATGGCTCTTACCTAAGCCTGGTCTGAGATCTTTCTGGGTCGCACCCAGCGTGACTCCTCGCTGAAGTCCTATCCAGTTAGGCCCTGGCTGAGCAGCTGTCCAGTCTACCTTCCAGATGTCAATGCCAGTTTGTTCTCTGGGTAACTGGCCATCTTGACTGTTCTAGGCTTTTTCCCCTTGTGGGTCTGGAGTGGTTCTGGGGGGCTGCTGGTGATCAGCCTAAAGGTGACTTGATAGTGTGTTGGGGCTCTTTGATCCTGGACTAGTGTGGTCCAGGAGCTGTTCTAGAATACTGCTATTCTATGTTCCTTGGGGTCTTGGCAGCCTCAGGAGCCTGTGTGCCTCTGAGACCTGCTTTTGAGTGTATGCCTCTCTTCAGATACGTTTCCTACTTTAGGTAGGGCCTGGCCCGGTCGGTCGTCAGGCTGGAGGCCCAGTGCTGCTGGCATGGCCTTGGGTGTGACACTGTGCCTTGAACACTACCCTTCTGCCTGAGCTCCTGAGCAACGGTGGCGCTAACAGCCCCACGGCAAGCATTGTGAGGCTGGGCGGCAAGCATTGTGAGGCTGGGCGGGCATCTCCAGACAAACGGGCCTTTGAGTTTGCACCGCGGAAGCCGGTTTCTCTGGCCAGACCTGCTTGGCAGCCTGCTGCAGGAGCAGTGGCCACTGGGAATGTTGTGGAGAAATGCTGTGGACTGGGGGTAGAAGCCCACACTGGCATCCTGAGGCCCAGAGCCTTTGGTTCTGGTCTGGCAGGGGGTGGGTTGGTGAGACCTTGGGTGAGTCAGTGGCTTTTTACCTAAGAAGGCTCCCTAATTTTCCAAAGGTGACAAGTCTAAAGGAAGGACAAAGGCTTGAGAGATAGTTCAGCAGTTAAGAGCCCTGGCTGCTCTTGCAGATGCCCCGGGTTTCGTTCTCAGCACCCACATGGTAGCTCACAACCATCCATAACTCCAGTTCTAGGAGATCTGATGCTCTCTTCTGAACCCGAGCTCCATACGTGCACACAGATGGTTCACACGCATACGTGCAAACAAAACACTCATACACACCAAATAAATCTTAAAAAAAAGAAAAAAAAGTTAAAGTGAAGACAGTCCCCAGGTGTGGAGGTTAGTCTGTGGATGGTGGGTCAGTGAGGATGTTCCCAGCCCCCGCCCACACACACACAGTTCCTGTTCAGGGAAGAGCCAGGTGGCAGCACCGTTGGGCGGACACTGTTGTGAGTGTGGGGTGAGGCCCAGGAGGAGCCCTGAATGGGCTGCAGCTTGCTTCAAGTGGGCACCAGCAGAGCAGCTGAGCTAGTGATAAGGTGGTGTGGGTGTGACTAAGGCCTGCCCCCACCCAGGACCATGCCCATGCTAGTGAGAGCTCAGTCATGGTTCTAGAAGGAAGGGGCAGGGCTCTGACGCTTTGTGTGTGCCAGCGGAGGAGGCATCCAGGGGCACACCTTCATTTTAAAAATTACAGAGAAGCAGAAAGTCAAAAATAAATATTGCTCCTGAAGCTCCTTTGAAGGCTGGTGTGTGTGTGTGTGCTGGGGTGTGTCCTCCTGGCTGGCCTGTTCCCTGTAAATTCATGTGTTGGCTGAGCACCTACTGTGTGCTGGGCTCCTGCTGGGCCCTGGGGATAGGGAGTTGAGCCAGGCAGGTGTGCCCCGCGTGTTTACTGAGCTTGTTTTAGTGACTCAGAGTCATGTAAGTAAATAAATACATTTGTGGTCATTGCTTTGAGGCAAAGTCCAGGCATGTACTTGGCAATGTCATAGAAGGCTTCCCTGAGAAGTGCTGTTGGCCCTGAAATCTGAGTGGTAAGTGGTCAGAAGCACATCAGTAACCCATTCTAGGCAGAGACACCAGCATGGGCATGGCCGTGAGACAGGAGAAAGTAGGGCACACTTGAAGATTGGAAAAGAAAGCTGCCTAGTGGGAAGAGACTCTGGGCAGGCAAGTGGGGCTCCGGACGTAGCGTGGGTGACTGTTCTACTCCAGGATCACTGTGGAGCTCAGACCCAGATTCTATAGCTCTGTTTGGAGACTTGGCCAGTGTTGCTCATGGGCGTAGGAAAGTAGGTAGATGGGCAGGCGCATAGTAGGTGCTTAGAGAACATCAAACAAATGCAGCAACATAACCAGACGGATATTTATTTGTACTAAATGGGGATCATCCTACACCAACAGATCTGTAACCTGCTTTTCTTTTCCTCCGCATAAATACTGAGTTTCAGAAGTCTGTCTGTGTCAGTTTATATTCTGCTTTGATGAAATTCTTGATGTTTTCTCATCTTTTCCTCTTTGTCCAGGAAGGAGCGGAGGCCCTGGTGCCCGGCCTTCAGCATTGACTGCCCAGCAAGAGTGACTGGTATAAGCAAGCAGACGCCCGGTGAGTGTGCCCTGGGCCAGGCGCAGGGCTGCAGGGGGGGCCTGTGGGCCAGGCTGAAAGGCTTGGATTTTGATGTGAGATCCATATGAAGTTAAAGAGATGTCCAGTGCACGTATGGCTGAGAGATGGCAGAGGTCTGGGCCAGGAAAGCAGTGACATGAGGAAGAGAAGGGATCTGAGTGTTATTTAGGGAGGTGGAGAAGACAGACCACGGTGAAGGTTTGAGTTTGGGACACGGGGGAGAGGAGATGTCCGTCTAGCGTGGGGGACAGAGGTGGGTGGGGAATGATACATAGCTCATCAGCTGCTGTAGGTGAGGCTTCCCGGTGACACTAGGGCCTGTCTGCTTCTCCATTCACCGTGTTTCTGTAGGGAAAAAAAGACTGCCTGTCAACTGAAGACCGTGGTAGAAGGAGCAGCGTACTCAAGGCAGTGGGCTGGAGTTGGTTAGGAGTCTACATGGTGGCTTGGATGTGAGGCTGATGGCTGTAGACATCTATCTTCCTAAGGGGGCCTCGGGAGCATTGAATGCTCTTTAGATGACAATGTCCGCACGTTCTTCTAGTTGCCGCTTCATTTGAGGAACAGTGGCTAAGGCCTCCTGTCAGCAGACAGCACACACCAAGGGCATGATTAGATTTACGTTTTTTTTTTTTTTTTGGTTTTTCGAGACAGGGTTTCTCTGAATATCTCTAGCTGTCCTGGACTCACTTTGTAGACCAGGCTGGCCTCGAACTCACAAAGATCCGCCTGCCTCTGCCTCCCAAGTGCTGGGATTAAAGGCGTGCGCCACCACCGCCCGGCTAGATTTACGTTTAAGAAAAGGATTGTTTACGTTTATTTTATGTGTATGAGTGTTTGCCTATGTGTATATATATGCACCATGTGTGTGCCTGGCACTTGTGGAGGCAGAAGAGTGGCTTAATCCATTACAGATTATTGTGAGTCCCCATGTGTGTGTTGGGAACTGAACCTAGGTCCCCAGCAAGAGCATTAAGACACTCTTAACTGCTGAGCCATCTCTCCAGCCCTCAGGTTTGCATTTTTGTGAGCTAAAGGCACCATTGACTTGTGTACAGGATGGAGTGACCGAAGGCAGGATGCCCGCTGAGAGGATGAAGGGTAGTTGAGATGGAGAATCGGCAAATTCAAACTTCCTGACAAGTTGGATGTTTGGAATGAGGAAAGGGCCTTCAAAGATATGCTAACCTGGGTGGCAGGGTGTCCCTGAGCTTGGTGGGCCTTTGGCTGGAAGCTTCTTGAAGGCAAGGCCCATGCCTCTGTCTGTCACCCTGTTCGTTGGGCAGTTCTATAAAAACGGTTAAACAAGGGAGGCCGTGACAAGGATTGGTCTGGGACCAGTGAGGTGGCTCAGCAGGTAAATGTGCTTGCTGCCTGACAGCCAGTCTGTGTTGATTCCCAGAACCCAGTGGTAAAAGTGGAAGCAGAGAATCGACTCCACAGAGTTACCCTCTGACCTCCCCGTAACCACACATGCAATTATAACAAATAAAATTTTAAAAAGAAAGAAAGAAATGGGTCTGATCTAGATGGGAAGGAATGGGAAGCCGTGAGTGTTCACACTTTATGAGATGGGCTGTGGGGTTATGCAGAAGGGTGAAAGGGAGGACTGTCATGGCGGGAAAGGTCAGTTGGGGAGAATGGGTATAAGGATTCTGTGCGTCCTTCTGTCCGTCCATCCTCAGATGAGGGGTCTGATCTGCCTATGTCTTGCCAGAAGAGGGCCTGGAAGAGGAGCCCTTTGTCCTCTGGGGATGCTACTTGTTCATGGCTTGTCTGGAGGATGAAAATGGGATGTGTATGGGACTCTGCTTCTGGGGTCTGAGTTAATTTGGGAGTTGGGAGAGATGCTTTGAGATTCTAATAACCAAGAAGGTACTGGTATGAATGTCACGCAGGTCGGGACTGCCTTTGGTGAAAGGTAGGTGTGTGATTCTCAGGGAGCTGAATTCTAGGGATGGGCTAGGTCAGCCTACAGGGTGCACAGCTTGCCGTCTGTTTGGGTTTCTCAGCCGTGGTGCTGTGAACTTTCTAGATAAAGTGATCCTTTTTTTGTGGGGCTGGCCTGGGGTTGTACCATGTCTCACAGTGTCCCAGGTTTCTTCCCATTAGATGCTAGTAACACCCACCTCCATCCCCAGTCCCAACAATCAAAGATGTCTCCAGACATTACCTCATGTCCTGTGGTAGGGCAGAGCCACCCCAGACTGACAACCACTGGTTTGTATTGCCTCTTGTGATTTCACTAAACTATACAACCTGGAAACCTAGGGAAAGTCACTTGGGGGAAGATTTACATTGATGGATCTCTTGAACCCAGTTCTGAAGTGGAGTTAAGTGGCTGGGGCAAGAGAAAGGAATCTTCTACAGTAAAGACAGTATGGGTATAGAGGCCTCAAGGCCGAAGAGTTGATGGGATCCCACCCCACAACCCCCAAGAAAAAGGCTTCAGAGTTGTAGCTGTTGAAGGAACCTATGCTGCCCTGTTTTGATTTTTGTTTGTTTTATGGCGAGGTCCCTGTTAGGTTCTTGGCTCCCACTCATAGATATTTGACACCCCTGGTTTCCCCTTGACTCCCCAGAGAGTCAGAAGCTGAGGGCTACAAAAGGGTTCTCAGTGTAGTTAGAGGATCCCCAATACTAGAGTGGGAGGGAATGTTGTCTCTGGCTCTTCACATGGACTCTGACTGCCTGACTGGAGGAGATAAGACAGTCTCTCAGGTTCCTTCCTGCCAGCCACCTTCTCTGGGCAGGGGTCAGGACTAAGGCTGTGATTTATTCCTGTCATAATCCAGCGGTTGGTTTGGTGAGAGTTGGAAACATGTTGGTTTTCCCTTCCCAAGTGTGACAAGGCCTGTTTCCGCCTCCGCGGCCGCTGCTGCAGTACCACGCAGCGAACTGTCCAGGACATGACAAAAGGGCTCGGTTAGCTGCTGCCACAGGTTAGAAGATGAACGGCTCTCTGCCCTCCCTGCCCAGCGTGCATCTTGTTGCTTCAGCCCTGGCTTCTCCTTGGCAAGCAAACTATGGAACCCTGGATGCCCTTCTTCTGTCCATGTCCATGTTTGGTCTCCAGTCTCCTGGGAGCCAGGCTCCTGGCCTGAAGAGGAGTGGTGGGAGAGGCTAGAGGAACAGGTGGTATTTGGAGACTAATTAATATTTGTGAATAATAACTCATGCCCATGGGAAACAAATCAGTCTGTGTTTGCATATTCATGAGGGGTCCTTGAGAATGATCCCAGCTGTTTTCCATCCTGGAATCCCTTGGTCCTGGCATCACATGATCTCTGGGGGGCCCTATTGGGCCCTGGCAGGGGATGGTTAGGGTGGACCTCATGGAAGTGACAAGCATTTTCCATGATACTCACACATGAGTCCTGTGGCTTGATGTGGTGCCCGCTGATCCCTTTTTCCGCAGAGCAGTGATTCCCAGGCTCTTTGGTTTCACACACTGTTCAGTTTCCAAAAGTGCTTAGGGCCAAAGAGGGGTTAGCATTTTTTTTTTTAATTTTGCCAAGTAAGGACATTATAAAAACCAAAAAAACAACTGCTATCTGCTGTCCCCATCACTTCATACAAGAAAGGATATTTTAGCACCAAGGACAAAATTTGAGAATAAAGGACATTTCTTCCTAAGAAAGGGCAGTTGGCAGCTTTACAGTGGTGTAGCAAAGAAAAAAGATATATCAAAGCCATTCTGAATGTAGAAAAATTACACTCAATTATATCCTATAATATCATATGCCACATACTTGTTCTCCTGTCCAACTATGACAGTTTAGTAGAGCCCATGGTCCACAATGCAGTTCACAGATGAGCTTGTGTGCCCGAGTGTTCGGGCCTTGATTCTGTCTAGACTGTCCGAGGCTCATACTCACCCATCCATGCTAGTGGGGTGGGTGTCTGTTCTAAGCGCTGCTGTGTTCAGTGGGTGCACACGGTCCATGGCACTCCAGCGAGGTAGACTTGTTCTACAGGGGACTGGGGACCTAGAGACCAGGGTGTGGGCAAGACCCACATCTAGACTAAGCCCAGGCCTGGGACTCAGGGCTGCTCACCTCCCTTCTGATGGGGGAAGAGGCCCTAGAGCTCAGAGCAGCCTGAACTGCCTGACACCAGGGGCCAGGCTCTGTGCCCCAAGTCCAGGGGTGGGAGCAACTTGCTCATGCCAGGAGCTGAGGGGGAGAGGCCCTGGCTCGAAGACTGTGTGGTTGCCAGAGCGGTTCCCTGAGATTGTGCCTGTGTTTATGATTGTCCCTGGGGCCTCCTGGTGTTTCCAGTTGTCTTTGTGCCTGTATCCTGAGACCACTGGGAGCTGCTCTCTTGAGGGGGAATGTCTAGATTTTCAACTTAGAAACAAAAAGTTTTAAATATGTTGTGTATGAGTGTTTGCCTGCATGTGCATCTGCGTACCATGCATGTGCAAGTCTGGTGCCCACAGAGGCCAGAGGTGTTGAATCCTCTGGCACCGGCGTTAGACAGTTGTGAGCTGCCGTATGGGTGCTGGGAATCAAGCCCAGGTCCTCTGGCAGCCAGTGCCCTTAACTCTGAGCCATCTCTCCAGCCCCTTCTACCTTCTTCCTACATTGTGGATCTGAACAACTAAGTGTTCTGAATACTCTACCAGACACACACAGGAGATCTTGAGTTCCCCAAGTAAGAGCCACTGGCCTTTGCTACACTGGGGACTGGGCTCAGATATCATTTGCAACCAGAATTTCACATACCTGTTCTGGGAGTGAGCTGCTACGATGGCTTTATTGAGTGGAGCTTCGTTCCCCTTTAATATTTAATATTGACACCCCCCCCCCCAGTGTCTGTGAAACCTCTATGACAGCGTACTGGGGAGTCATATCCCTTTGTCTTTATCAGTCAGCTCTACCCACAGATGTCTAGCCTCTGTGTACAACCGCATGATGTCTGGACCAGACGCTGTTTGCATGGTGTCTGCACCTGGGAGTTAACCATGGTGTGATTGCTATACCAAGGCAGCCATAGGGGGTAAAGACTCTGTAATTGTACTGGGGAGTTGTGTCCCACTATGACCATGCTGTGCATTTTGTACCTTATAGCATCTATTCTGTTTCGTCCCTTTGCGTCCATGCCAGGGAGGTGTGCTCCCAGGACCCTTGTGCTAAAGATTTTGCCCATATGGTGTCTGCACAATATGGGGAGTGGGGGAACGTGCCAGGAATGCTCGAGCACAGAAGTTAAACTCTCTGACTTTTGTGATGCCTCACCCATGAGACCTGGCTAGGCCACCCTGCCAGACCTGTGGTGTGGCACACTTCTGAGCTCTACCCTGGGTATCTGTACCAAAGCTAGAGTCCTGTCTGAGAACCATGTTCCTGTGGTAACCTGGCTGGGCACTTCACTACCTGATACCTTGATGGCCACACTAAGACAATCATGATGCTGTGATGAAGAAGCCCGGATAGGGTCCTAACAGTGTAGGACCCCCATCCTCACATGGCGGTGTATGACCTCATTGAGGACTGAAGGACCTCAGCTTTGTGATCACTTTGCGGAACCCCCGCTTGGAATAAGTAGTTCTGGACTCCATACCATGTCCTTACAGCATTATGGCTTTTGGTGTTCCCTCCTCACTTCCAGAATGGATAAGCTTCTGGGACAGTGAACATCTCCCCTTCTGTAAGTCCCCAGCCCCTGCCTCTCCTCACAGTCCACCTGCTTTATCTCCCTTTGCTCACCTGCTGCTGTTCATTGACCTCGTGATCTTTGACTGTCCTAAGTTCAGATAAGGCTTCAAGTTCCAGGAAGGTACAGGACCATGTCTGAACTCCATCCTTTCCATTCACCTGCCTTCTTTCCTTGAAAATTCTCTCAGCACTGTGGGATCCCTTGGGGCCCCAAGTCATGTCCAGTGTCACTCCCTCATTATACCCTGATGTGTTTTCAGAGCATGGGTGAAGGCTGGCCTTGGGCCAGTGCCCTATATGTGGCAGTGTGAGAGGAATTGGTGGACAGTGCTGAATGCCACCTAACCCCTCAGGCAGGGAACGTGGAAAAGAAACCTGTAGAAGCCCACCCCTGGGGCTGAGGTGTCTCCAGTACATAGTGTGGCCACTGGAAGGCTTCAACAGATGGCTGCAGAGTGGAAGAGGCATGTTGGCAGGAGGGTGAGCAAGGTCCTGAAGGCTTTGGCCAGCCCCCAAGCACAGCCGTCCCCGATCTGCTTGGGATACCCGGAACAAGGAAGTATGGATGTTGACTGTTAGGGTCTAGCATCCCAATTCCCAGCCTCCTTCTAGTTTGCCTTTGGGGTAGGAAGGTGCCATGGGAATTGGGTAGGTTGAGAGTGGCCAGGTGGGGCAACTGTGACTTGTAGAGAGCGGTCCAGGCGAGCCCTGACGGGTTGTGGCTTTCGCTGTGAGCCTCTGACAACGTGGAACCAACTGCTGCTAAGTCTGAGTTCTGGGGCCTCTGCTGAGTGCGTCCGGGTCTGGTCCCTTGCTTCCTGAGGAAGAGCAACTGGGTGCCCCAGGGTCTGGGGTGTCCCAAATCTGTCTGGTCGCTCACTGTTCCTGTCTCTGTCTTATTTTTGTTTGATCTTTGTCTCAACCTGTGTGTGTCTTTGACTCCATTTCCCTGTCCCCGTCCCCTTAATGGTGTGAGTTGGAAACTCAAGATCTGGAGTGGACCACCCCTGAGCTAGATCTAACTGACTCTTCTAACTTCCCCCTCCTGGGGCTTAGAGAATGTCCTGAAGGCCTCTGCCCTCTTCTTTTGACCTTCAGTGCTGAGGGAGCTTGGGGGGCTGTTACACAATCCAATATGGGACTGCTGTGGTCTGCTCTGAACTGGGCAGTAAGGATGGGTAGGGGCCAGGAGGCAGCATGGGCAGTAGGAACACAAATGGACACTGCTAATTGGCTCTGCCCTTCTCTCCGTTACAGGTGGCTTGTCTTGGGCTGTGGCTGGCTGTGGAGCTAGAACCCTGGATGGCCCCTGAGCCAGTCCCAGGGAGGAGGATGGTGCCCCTTGTGCCTGCACTCGTGATGCTTGGTTTGATGGCAGGTGCTCACAGTGACAGTAAGTCTTGAGTCCTCATCATAAAGCTGAACCAGGTTGAAAAGCGACATCCTTTCTGGCAGGTCTCTAGAATGGAATACAGGACTAGGTCCTGGGAAAAAGAGACAGGACGACCAGATAGAGAGTCCTCTCTCTGGTCCTCCTACCCTAGACCCCCACTTGGCAAGCCCCCTTCTGAGGAGTACCGCTCCTTCTGTTTCCTCTGAAATTCCTGTGAAGCCCCTGGGTATCTCTTAGGCTCTGTAGAGTGGTGCGTGTCTAAGTGTGACCCTGTTTTATGGAGTTGGGGAGCCATGTCTTGGATTCACGTGATCTTCGTGTGATGTCCATAGCCATGTGCTTTGTCCTCATTGCAGATGTCTGTGGAGGCTTTGTGTAGAAGAAGGAAGCAGGTACTAGACATGTCCATGTGTCCAGGGAGGACTTAGAAGCATCCTTCCCTTTTCCTAGGAACCTTCAAGGCAAAGGACACCCTTCCCTGAACCAGGCCTTCAGTCCCTGGAAAACAGGGAAGGACGGTGTCACTTGGCTTGCAGGAAGAAGAGAGGGGGCAGGGAATGAAAATGAGTTTGTGTGTTGGGGGGGACAATTTGTCCCCTACTCAGGTCCAACTCTGAACTTTGGTCTCTTCCCTGCTGCCGCCCTTCCCCCTGCCTGGCACTATTAAGACTGGCCATAGCCCGCCCTGTCACCATGGTTACCTCTGCTTGGTTACTGGTAGGAGGCGGAGCACAGGACAGGCTTAGCCAATCTGCAGGCTGGGGGGAGGGGCAAGGTCGGAGCTGAGGCCCCTTGGGGGGGGAAGGGGCTATTCCCAGCTTGTCTTGAACCCAGAAGCAGTCCAGGGCCAACCCAGGGGTCAGGCCCCAGGACAGCAGACCATAGGGACCCTGTATTCTCTCTCCAGGTTTCTAGACAAGAGCCTTGTCCCACCAGGGCTCGCGCACGCTCTCTCTCTCTCTCTCTCTCTCTCTCTCTCTCTCTCTCTCTAAATGGCTCATTAATAATTCAGGAGCCATTCATAGAAGGGGGTGGCCCTGGAGCACCCCTCCCTTTGCCCTCAGAGACTGGGCCCTGGGTAGGGTAGAAGAGAGGGAGTGGGCCTTCCTCTAGAGAGTAGCTGAGGTAGTGCAGGGCTAGGGGTCTAGAAGAGAAACTTTAGAAAGGGGGCTACTCCAGGGTGCTCCTCAGGCCTGGCTGAGGCTGATGGGTGAGAGCTTGGAGCTCCAGGGGTAGGCTGCAGTAGCAGAGCACACTGGGTGTGACTGATGTCGACAAGAGGGCCGGCCTGGGGTAGTGGGTGGCCCTTGGACATTGAAGGACTGTTGTTACTCTTCTCCACCATCCTCAGAAAGTCACGGGTCCCAAGATGGCAGGGGAGGGCATGCCAGTGAGTTTTGAGACACAGAGAGGCCTGGGAGAATAACCGCCTTCTCCATCCTGCTTCTGACCCACCACACCCTAGCCTGCACCCTCAGTCGGCCTCCTGTTTTCTCTCTGTGACTGGCATTACCACCCACCTGGTCACCAAGTCAGAAACCTGGGCCTCCTCCCAGCTTCCTCCTCCCTTTTATCCCACATGTAATCCATCTCCAGGTTCTGTGGTCTCTACTTCTGAGCATCTTTGGACCACATCCACTTCACTCTCCCGCCACCTCCTGCCAAGCTTCCTTCAGCTTCTGCTCCGGTTTGAACATTCATCAGCCTTCTGATGGTTTCCCTGTCTCCAGTCCTTTCCCTCCTAACCCGTTTTCTATTCCACAGTGAGAGGTGGCATCCCTTCTTTCCCACCGGGCCTTCAGGGTCAGCACTAGAGTCTCCCTCTCTGCTCCCCTTCCCCTCCACTGCCCCTCTCCCCTCAGAACCAGCCATTCTCTCTGCTCTCAGCTGCACATAGCTCTCTGTGTCTGGGCCTTCTTCATTCTGTCTATTTCCGCTCTTTCACAGTCAAGCTTGGTAACCTGTAATCCTAGCATTTGAGATGTTAGAGGCAGGAGGATTGGGAGTTCTAGGTTCTTGGCTACATAGTAAACTGAAGACAGTCCTGGGTTGCATGACACTCTGTCTACAAAAGCAAACTTGTACGTGTGTGTGTGTGTGTGTGTGTGTGTGTGTGTGTGTGTGTGTACGTGTACGCATTTTATTTACCTGACCAGATCTGACTCCATTGTCACTCCTTCCTGTGGAAGTGTGAGGCATGCTCTGGTCTTCTGCACTCCTCATAGCAAGCTCTTGTGGCATTTTGCCCTAGGTCAGTCTGCCCCGGCAGGCTGGGAGTCCTAGGAGTTTCCAGCTCAGGGTCTGGAGGGGGTTGGTGAGTAAGTGGAGGGGGTGGGATTCCGGAGAGGTGAGGTGGCACTGTTTTTAGGGCAGATTCCCAGGAATCTGCCTGCCCCCTCCTTCCTTAGTGATTTGGTTACAGAGACCAAGCAGGGGTTTGAAGGTGGGAAATATGTGAAGAAGCTGAAACCCTGCCTCTGCCAAGGGTGGACCCCCAAGTGCTGTGACCTGGGCACTGTCCCAGGCCAAGAGCCAAGGAGCTGAGGCCTCAGTAGGGGCTGTGGTAAGCCAACCTCAGGAGTCGGAGTCTGCCCTCCCAGCCTGCCTTTAAATTACACTTACTTTCGAATCTCTCCCCACCGAGGCCAGGCTTGGACCCAACTTGCAAGACTTCTCACTAGGGGCAAACAGCCAAACAAACACAGGCAGGGCTGCTGCAGAAGGCAGGGTGGGTGCCCCCAGAGAATTGACGACAAGAGCACTGAAGCGCAGAACAGACAAATGTGTTTCTATAGGCCTCTTAACGAGACAAATGAATGGGGGCCCTGGCCTCAGAGGGGAGTGGGGAGAATCGGTCTAGAGAACCAGCTGCCAGGAGTTAGCCTGGAGGCCTAACGTCGATGCCTAGTCAGCTGCAGTGGAAACCTGGGTACCAAGGCATGCTTGCTTGCCCGCATGCACACTTCTGGAACCTCACTCAACTGTCTCCCCAACCCAGGGGTTTGTGCCTTCTTGGGAGGGAAGGTATATGGGTATGGGGACAGAGGTGGTCTCGGTCCAGCCCTCAGACAGAGGTTTCTGGTGATCTCATGTGTTAGGTGCTAGGGTAACTCACGCCTGTCACAGGACAGAACCCTGGCACAAGTCTGAACTGACAGAACAGCGGGGGGCAGGTTGGGGCAGCGCTGCCACTGGCACTAGCCTGAATATCTCAAGGCTTCCTGGAATAGAGAGAGGGCCCTGAAGATGATTGGGCATTTGCTAACATAGAGTATTGCTTAATGAAGAAACGGGACTGGCAGATAGAGGCTGCCCCTGGGCTTCTGAGCTTATGCAAAACCAGAGTGAGACGTGCAGACAGCGCAGGACAGCGGCAGGACTCCCCTCCCCCCCCAGACGAGGTGCAAGCTGGGTCCTGGTTATGACCAAGTTATTTGCAGGCATTAGAGTTAAACAAGGTGTCTGGTAGCTGAAGGGGTGGGCAGTGTGCAACAATGATGCAGGTACAGGTGAGCAGGAGCCTTTTGCCGTTTCCCCTCCTCTGAGGCCTCCCCCCCCCCCCCCCTTGGAACCTGGCAGGGCCCTCCCCCTTGTGCTTATGGGTGGCCTGGCTAGACCCTGCCCTCTGGAGCTTCCGGACACAAGTGCTTTCCCTGAGCCTGTTTCCTGTTGCACAACAGGGGTAGTAATGACTCCTACCTGGAAAGGTTAACCGAGGTCACATGGGCAAGGCACCTGGCACTTATTAAGTGCTCCCCCTGTTGGAGTGCCTCCTGGACCTAGGATTGCCCTTGAGTGGACTGGGCGGGTCCCCAGCTCGGTAGCTGAGCAGGGCCTGGGAAGTGGGTTCTCCAGCAGCTTCCCTGCCCTCATGGTCCCTCACTGCTGTGTGGGTCTCCTTCCATGTACAACACTGTTTATGTGCCTGTGCGTATGTCCCCCTCAGGGGAGGCACAAAATAGCAGCCAGTCCCTCTGTGGAGGAGCCTTGGAGGTGGCCCAGTTTAGCAGTCTCTGGAGTCCCATACCTGCAGCCTCTCCAGGGAGTGTGCAAGTCACTTCCCCTCATCTACAGGGTTAGCTGTTGACACGTAAAGAATGTCCCAGGATGTCCCACTCACTGTGAGTATCTGCCCACAGGACTGGGTGACACAAAGCTGCTCCTGACGTGTTCAGGTGCCGCCCTGTTTTCCGGTCTCAGAAGTTGTGTTCTTAGACCTTGTTTAATAGCTCAGCAAGTACAGGCACTCAACCACCAGGCCAGAGGTCATTCAGTCTCTGGGATCTACATAGCGGAAGGAGAGAACTGACTCCCAAGTTGTTCCCTGACCTCCACATGTGCACCATGGCACGTATGCACATGCATTTATACATGTGTACATTACCAGCTGATCAGGCCCAGGGCAGAGTGCTCACACTATGGTTTTTTTTTTTGCCTACCTGGCTGGCACCTCAACTGGCAGTGTGACGGGGCGCAGGCTTCTTACACAGTCTGGAAAGGGGGCTAATGAGGGTGCAGGGTGCATACAGAATCAGGCCTAGATGGTGAGTAAGCACAGCAGGGCCCAAGCTAAGTTCTCAGCGTAGTGCTTGACCTCTGGCAGTGCATACAAGATACTTGCTGAAAAGGAAATGGGTGAATCTAGAGAGGCTAGCAGGAGCAAATTTGGGAAAAAGTGTGCAGACAAGGCTTGACTGTGGTCCCTGAAGGTCTTCTGAGGAACAGGAAGATCCAGGGCTAGCCAGGGCTCTGGAGTGAGGGAGGGCCGGGTGGCTCTCGGGCTTTGTGAGGATCTCCTTGGTAGGAAGCAAGGCAAGGCCTAAGCATGGAAGGAGCCCCAGCCCTGTGTAGCCAGGGACTGGAGTAGCAGTGCCAGTCTGATCCTGGGCAGCACCCTGGCTCTTCTGCAGCCTCCAAGGGAGAGGAGTAGTTCCACCTCCCTGATGGCCCTAGGCCTTGGGCACAGTCCAGCCCCCACACAGCTCCCAGGCCTGTTCTTCCTGGCTGCTCACATCTACCTGGCTCTCCCGCCCAGCCTCTCTGCTCTTTGTTTGGCTCAGGAGGCCCCACCCCACCCCAGCACATTCCTAGCCTTTCTGGTTCTTCAGGTTCCAGTCTCTGGTTTCGCTGCAGACAGGTTGAAGCAGGACCTGGAGGAGCTCTTATTCCCTGGGTTTCTGTCTTGCCTAGAGGGAAGGAGTATGTGAGGGGCCCGAGTCTCTACCCACTTCTCATATTCCTTCTGTCCATTTCTTCTGTTCTTTTGCACCTCTGGGTGTCAGGAACTGGGTCAGATAGTGGGACAGGGCAGGAAAGGTTGTAGCCTCACATGCATGCCGAAACTGTGAGCATACCGTGGGAGGCAGAGAGAGTGTAAAACCATGGACTAAGCTAATGGGGGAGGTAGGGATGGGGATGATTTTTTGAGATGATGATGCTCAAAGGCGACTTAGGAGCTTACTGGGTAAAGAGGTAGTCTCGGGCTCTTAGCCGAAGGTGCAGCTTACGCAAAGGCCCCGAGGCTGCAGGGAGCTTTGCTTATCCAGGGCTCTGGGGATACTGGTTGGGTCAGACCTGGCAGGGCTCTGTCTGCAGCAATAGGAGTTTACTTTTCTGTAGAGAGCAGTGGGAGGCCTTTTGATCAGGAGGAGGCTGTACTCTGGCTTCAGAACAGAGAGAAGAGAAGGTGGGGTGGGGGTGACACAGAGGCTGGGACAGCAGCTTGTTCAGCCAGCCAGTTGTCCCATAGAGGGAAAATGGTATACTGAGCTGGTGGCAGTGCAGGCGGGAGCTACGGGGGCAGGGGTCATAAGAGATGACCTCAGTGGACCCTAGAGGGGGCTCCTGTCAGACAAATATAGCCAATAGTGACAGACTCTGCAAATTCTATAAACTAGGAAAGATCCAGGCCTCTCTCTGAAGGCAGCTGGGAGTGGTAGAGGCAGACAGTTCAGAACTTTTGGGTCATTTGCGTGACTTTCCAGCCAGCCCCTGCACTGGGCCCTCTGGGTTGCTCAGCCTAGTCCCCAGGAGCCGATTTTGGTGGGTCCTGAGTTTCCTTCCTTGGGAGGACACAGGTATTTGAAATGAGTTTAGGATTTAGAATGTAGAGTTAAACCCCAGCTCTACCCCAAAACACTGTGACTCCTTGGTCTTTGGTCCTTTTACCCCTTGCATCTGTTTTCCTGTCTCTAAAACAAGGTTGACAGTGTACCTGCTGACCCGAAGGACTGTTGATGCGAACAAGGGCTTGGCAGCCCTTGGTGAAGGCATGCCACTTATACATCATCATTCGTGTCCTTAAAAACAAAAATCCAGCATTGGTGCCGGAGTGCTGGCTCAGCACTAAGAGTACTTGCTGCAAGAGCTCTTGTAGAGAGACCTGGGTTTGGTTTCCAGCACCCACGTCAGGCAGTTCACAGCCACAGCCACAGGTAATTCCAGTTCTAGAGGATCTAGTGCCCCCTTCAGGCCCCTGTGGGCACTGCATGCACATGGTGTACATACAGACAAGCAAGCACGTACACATCAATACAGATAAAATAAAACCCCAAGAATTTACAAACCTCCCTCCAGTTGCCGTCTCTTTCTCAGTGTTAGCCTGTCTGAACAGTCACCTGTGGCCTTCCCTCACCTCAGTCACTCTTCTACTTCTTAGTCTGACTTTGGCTACCACTGGCTGCTCTCTTTACAAGGTCCCCCAACTGTCTCCTGTGAGCTTTCTGTGTCAGGTGTTTTGGACTCTGAGGGGCCTAAATTCAGGTCCCAAATGTGTCACTATTCACGGCTGTGTGACTTTGAGCACATGACCTGGTCCTTTAGCCTGTATGGTGCAGACACTGACTGTGAAAGAGGTGGGATAAGGTACCTGGTACAGAGTGGGTGCTTTTCTGCTAGGGCCCACACTGAGGTTGAGCTTGTGGGTACCAAGCAGGCAGTCCGAAGGGTCAAGTTTCTAAGGCACTGGCTTTCCTGGAACTGTTCATTGGCTTGATTAATAGGAAGTGGATCCACTGTCAGGATTAACGAGGCGTTGCTACGTCTCAATGAGCCAGGTTTCTTGGGGTTCTGACCATGGGTAGTGAAACTTGAAGGGATAAGAAGCTATGGGTCAGGTGGATCTCTGTGAGTTCAGGGCCAGCCTGGTCTACAAAGTAAGTCCAGGATAGTCAGGGATACACAGAGAAAACCCTGTCTCGAAAAACCTTAAAAATTAAAAAAAAAAGAAGAAGCTGTGGGTTAGCCCTGGCACATAAACCAGGGTGTGGCAGGGCCTTGCCTGTGCCCCTGCCCTCCTATGGATTAGGAACTCAGGAGCTGTCTGTCCATGCTGTGGGGGCAGGGGTGAGAGCGGGGAGTTATGGGAAAGCATCCCTCTGGGAAGCTATCCAGAGCCTCTCAGGAGCTGGAATGTCCAGGCCTTTGAGGCTGTTGGAATGTAAGGCTAAGGAAGAGGAGGAGTCCTAGGGTCTTGCCTAAAGCTTAGAGTGGATGGAGGGTCTCTAGGAGAGTCTGGGGCTCTTACGAGAAAGCAGTTTTCCAGTACGTTTTTGGTTTTGTTTTTCCTGGAGCTTGGAATGACCAGGAGCACGAGATGTGCAGAGGCAGGAGCCCCCAGCTCCAGGCTCTTTAGCAGCTGGGTCACATTGGACAAATATCTTTTTTTTTTTTTTTTTTTTTTTTTTGGTTTTTTGAGACAGGGTTTCTCTGTGTAGCCCTGGCTGTCCTGGACTCAATTTGTAGACCAGGCTGGCCTCGAACTCGCAAAGATCCGCCTGCCTCTGCCTCCCAAGTGCTGGGATTAAAGGCGTGCGCCACCACTGCCCGGCATGGACAAATATCTTGACCTCCCTACACCTCGACGTTCTTCTCCCTAAGCAGTGATTACACTACCTACCCCCTCGGCTTCAAAGGGTTAAGGTTCAGCTCTTTGAACAGGGCCCGACATTTATTAAGCACTATATGAAAGTTAAGTATTATTATTGTTTTCTCTAAGTCTTTCTTGTCCCTCGTCCCTAAGGACTGATGCCTGCAGTGTTGGCCATGCCTGATGTGACCATGACACCACGATTTAGTGTCCCCGTCTCTTCCAGGCAAACCTGTCTTCGTTAAGGTCCCTGAGGACCAGACTGGGCTATCGGGAGGGGTGGCCTCCTTCGTGTGCCAAGCCACAGGGGAACCCAAGCCTCGAATCACATGGATGAAGAAGGGGAAGAAAGTCAGCTCCCAGCGCTTTGAGGTTCGTCCGAGAGGGCTGGGCAGGCCTCAAGGTTGGCCTGCTCTCCGTGTGGCCCTTCTCTTGTTCCTCTTCGTCTCCCTCAAGGGCCTTCTGGGGCTGTGAGGAAAACGGCTGTAGTAGATCCCCACGCCGCTAACAGCTATGACCACATCTGTCCTGTGGCAGGTAATTGAGTTTGACGATGGAGCAGGGTCAGTGCTGCGGATCCAGCCATTGCGAGTGCAGCGAGACGAAGCCATCTACGAGTGCACAGCCACCAACAGTCTAGGCGAGATCAACACGAGCGCCAGGTTGTCAGTGCTTGAAGGTAGGTACTGAGAGGGACATGGCACGGTGGCCAGGCAGATTGAGATGTGGGCGGAGCTCGCCAGGACTGGCCGTCCTAGGGTGGATGAGAATCGGTGCTCCACAGGCCAAGGTCACTGGTCTGCGTTGAAGCCAGCTGTGTGCTTTCTGGCTTTGTGACCTCCTGCTGAGCTGGGCCATTGCTCCCTTGGGTCTAGGTCAGACTGGAGGTCAGTTGTGTGGGTCTGGGGTTATGGGGACAGTGGCAGTAAAGCCTGGAGGTTGGTGTCAGTGCCTGGCGCCCTGACTAAGGAGCTGGAGCTGGGCTCTGTATGTGAATTTCAGTGTCTTCTCTCATTTGGTGGCTCATTCATTCATTCATTTGCTCATTCACAAACTTTGCTTGAACTGCCATGAAGGCTAGAATGTCATTTGATACGTGCTACCCTCATTCAATGCCCAGTGAATTCTGCAAGGAATGTGGACACTTGGCTTCTAGGTCTTTGCCATGGCTTGGGGTGTAAGGGGAGCAGGGCTTCCAGAACTCTGAGTGGTCAGTTTGAGGCTCTTCAAGTGAGTCTGGAGGATCAGGCTGAGAAACAAACCATTTCTTGAGGACATAGAAGGCCACAAATAGGGTGGGATGTGACATGTTTAAACCTTAACCTCGGGCTGGAGAGGTGGCTCAGAGGTTAAGAGCACTGGCTGTTCTTCCCAAGGTCCTGAGTTCAATTCCCAGCAACCACATGGTGGCTCACAGCCATCTACATTGAGATCTGCCCAGGCATATATGTAGAGCAAATACTGTATACATAATAAATAAATAAAAAATGTTAAAAAAAAAAAAAACCTTAACCTCAATGGGTACATGAATCTGAATGTGCATTTTCAAAATATCGTATTGATCGTTGCTTTCATTTTTAAATGCAATACTAATATCTGTTCACTGTTTTAAAAATTGGAAAGTGTAGGATAGCGCATAGAGAGAAATAACAACCTCCTACCCTACCCATACTGCTATTGGTTATTTCTTAGTGGCCAATTTTCTGTGTGTATGTTTCGTATATGTGTGTATGTATATTTGTATTAACATATATAAACAGAATAGTGATCACACACTGTTCCGTGACTTTGAGTTTTTTGTTTTGATTTTTCCTGTACTAGAGGGCAAACCTAGGGCTTTTCAGACAAGCTCACTCACTGACTCTGGAGCTTACTCATTTGGCTAGCCTAGCTGGCCAGGGAGCTCTAGGAATCTACCTACCTACCTGCCTCCCCAGCATTGGGGTTCCAAGCACTTGGATGCTAGGAAACTGAACTCGGATCTTCATACTTGCTCGGCATGTACTTTACGGAGCCAACTCCTTGGGTATTGCTTAAAAAATATATATTGTGAACATTTTCCTTGACATTAAATATTCTTCTGCATCATTATTTTTAATAGCTGTGGGTCAGCTGTCACACAGAAGCACCCTAATTTATCTACTTGTTCCCTTTTTGTTGGGTGCATATGTTATCAGCTTTCAGCGTTTATAAAGTAAGGTGTCATACATGTCCTTGAAGACACTGTCCCTTTGCTGATCATTTCCTTACTCTAGGTTCTTGGAGTAGAGTTGCTATGTCAAAGGGCACATGCGTTTTTAAGCCTTCAATGTTGCTAGAAAATTGTATCCGTTTATATTCTTACCAGGGAGGGCATAAGAGGCCTCTTCCGCACATCTTCACCAGCAGTGGAAATTACCATTAAGGAAAAAAAGCTTTGCCAAGTTAATAGGCAAAAAATGGCATCTCAATTTAATTTGCATTTCTTTGATTACAAGAGCAGTTGAACATCTTTTCACATTGGCCCTTTTTACGCTTTGGCTTTATGTGTTCACACATGCATCCATTCAGTAATTCTTGCATCTGTGTGTCTTGTGTGAATCAATGGGTTCCACAGAGCTGTGTTAGGCCCTCCCCTGTAGAGGGGCTGGCCATAGACAACAGTGGCTAAGACAGACGGGGGCTCTGGCTGGGCTCCTGTTTCCACGTGGGATCTAGGAAATAGTTCCTGTAGTTCAAGCTAGTGTGGAGCTCCAACTGCAATGGAAGCCACATCCCAGGATCTCAGTGTGCATTCTGAGGCTTAGACCCCCTCAGCTGCTGCTTGCTCGTCGCCATCCGCGTTGTGCTAACCCCACTACTCATTCCATTTGGCAGCAGGGGCCCAGAAAACCAGCACTGGGCTGACATCACTGGCTCTGAGCTTCCTTCCGGTCATTTCTGATGTCCATTTCTCTCCTTATGTGAGCCGGGAGAAAATATTTCTGCCCCCAACTTTCACCTGTTGGCATCTTCCCCTGCAGAGAGCCATAGAGAGACATGTGCCCTGCCTAGCTTTTAAGTGGAGTCTAAAAGACTGGAGCGGTAGCCCCTCTCCTAGTAGGCATCTTCTGGGGCTCTCAGGCTGGCGAGCAGCTCCTTGTGAGAATAGAGAGCTAATATCTCCCAGACATCCTACTGCCCTGTCAACTTTACCCTGTAAAGGGTTTCTCAAGGCCTAGGAAAGAGAGCTCACAGTTGCAGTGGGTTGCCATTAGGAACAGCCTTCCTGGTCAAGAATTTCTTTTCTTTTTTTCAAAAAATTTATTTGGGCCGGGTGTGGTGGCGCAGGCCTTTAATCCCAGCACTCGGGAGGCAGAGGCAGGCGGATCTCTCTGAGTTCGTGGCCAGCCTGGTCTACAAAGCCTGTCTAGGACAGCCAGGCTCTGTTACACAAAGAAACCCTGTCTCAAAAAAACAACAAAAATATTTATTTATTTGTTTGTTTGTTTGTTTGTTTGTTTGAATTTTATGTACATTGGTGTTTTCCCTGCATGTATGAGGGTGTTGGATCCCCTGGAACAGGAGTTACAGTTAGGAGCTGCCATGTGGGTGCTGGGAATTGAACTCGGGTCCTCTGGTAGAGTAGCCAGTGCTCTTAACCACTGAACCATCTCTCCAGCCCCAAGAGTTTCTTTTCATGGATTAGAGGTTAGTAGTTTTTATGTGGTGTTGGAGATGGAACCCAGTTCTAGACACACACTTTTACCCCCAGTTCTGGGCTTGAGGACATCTGTTGATGCCTCTGGGAACTGGTAGGTGTCTGATGAGGTGTGGGACAGGTCCCTGCCACACTAGAGTGGTTGGAGTCGTGGCCCTCATGGGCCCCTCCTGCTCCTGAAACATTGCACCAGCGAGACAAAGTGCTGACCTGTCCTATTGCTTTTTGTAACCTTGACCAGCTTAAGGCTTGGCAGAAAAGAATGTCACAGGGGATGGGACCTCAGAGAGGCAGCCTAGGCCCCATTTCTTCCCCATTTCTCCTTCCTGGGTTGGAGGGCAGGAAAGCTGAAGCACTTGTAGGAAAAGGTGAAAAGACAGCTTTTCCCTGGGATTGACAACAGGGGAGAGACAGAGCCATTTTGTGAGGCCACCACAGGATCTTAGTAGTGAGGAGAAGAACTTGGTTTGGGGGCTTGGAAATAATGCTTGAATGGCTCACCTGTGTCTCGCACTACATGTGCCCCTCTAAACACAGAAGTGTGAGCCTGTTCATCAAGAGATGGGTGCTTCGGGCGTGGCTTGAGAATGCCTGGGGAGCCTGGACCAGGTGAAGTATCAGTGTATCTTAAAAGGGAAATCCTGAGCTGGGAGTGGTGGCGCACTTTAATCCCAGCACTCAAGAGGCAGAGGCAGGCGAATCTCTGTGAGTTCAAGGACAGCTTGGTCTACAAAGTGAGTCCAAGGACAGTCAGATATATACAGAGAAACCCTGTCTTAAAAAAAAAAAAAAGAAGAAAAAGGGAATCCCGGTATTATACCCCCTTTGGGGCCCTTTGCCCTTGCCTCATTCTACCCCAGGCCCAGCTCAGGCCACTCCCACTGCAGCCCCTGGGGACACTGCCATGCCAGGTCCCTCACGACTCTTGGTACCCTGCCGATACTGGAGCAAGACTCAATTTACTGTTAAACTCTAGTGAAGCTGTGTGAGACCTAGCCCACTGCCCTGGGATGGCCAGCCTGTATGCCAGCATCCCTGTCAGGGTACAAGGTGGGGTGTCCAGCACAAGCTGGCTGGGGGTGGGCCTGTCCTGTCCTGTCCTGTGACGAGTACCAGGGCCCTGCCGCCCTGCGTTCCTGTCTGAGTGGTAATTGAAGCCATTAGCGCGCCAGCCTCTCCCTCGCCGGGTAATGGCAGGAAAAGCTCTTCTCGCTCCACACTCTTGAGGCGCTGGCTGAATCATTCCCCCTCCAACCCGCCCGCTGCTGCCACTGAGACAGGGAATCTGACATTTTCCCTCATGAGGGAGGGGAGGGGTGGAGGAAGGGAGTCAGGCCTTGATTCTGGGCTTTCCCTTCTGAGGTGGGTGGCTGGGGGATACTAAGGGTGTTGAGCTCAGTTTGGAGGTCACAGAGTCCCCAGGGGTGGCAGAGTCCAGGCCAGGCAGAACCATGGTTGTGGAAAGCCTGGGGGGTGGGGGGCGGGGAGGCTGGACAGCCAAAGGTGTGGGCAGAGCCTTAGTGACTGAAAGGGACACAGAATGCCCAAAGGAAGATAGGGAAAGAGACTATGGAGCAGGAATAGACTGTTCCTTGACTTGTCTTGGGGGCCATGCTCAAGGGCTCCATGTTGGTCATATCATGGACATAGCTGATGATGGGCTTAAAGTGGTGTGAAGTACCTCATAGAAGGAGTTGTGTAGCAGGGTCTGTGTACATGCGTTCCTCAGGCTGTGGGGGCTGGGCATGATGTGTAAGAAGCTGGTGTGTACTTTATGGGCTATGTGAGCTGTAGATATGTGCACATGCATGTGTACACGGCAGGCAGTATCTGGACTGTGGGACACATCACAGGTGGTAGTCATGGTATGGTATGGTGTGTGTGTGCGTGTGCGTGTGTATGTGGGGGGGGCTTTCCCTTCCAAGGTGGGTGGCTGGGGGATACTAAGGGTGTTGAGCTCAGTTTGGAGGTCACAGAGTCCCCAGGGGTGGCAGAGTCCAGGCCAGGCAGAACCATGGTTGTGTGTGTGTGTGTGTGTGTGTGTGTGTGTGTGTGTGTGTGTGTGT
>CAJQZJ010001750.1:1662954-1701335 GCA_907164525.1 Lophiomys imhausi | reverse complement strand
GTGTGTGTGTGTGTGTGTGTGTGTGTGTGTGTGTGTGTGTGTGTGTGAAGACACAGGTTTACAGCAGGGATTATTGCTCCTTAGCTTTGTGAACAGCAAGAGAGTCAGCAGTCTGAGCTCTGTGTGTAGGGTCAGTCTGGTGTTGGTGGGAGGTCAGAGGTGTCGTGTTCTCTCAGCTGGGCGTGCTGGCACACACCTTTAACACACCTTTAATCCCAGCACTCGGGAGGCAGAGGCAGGTGGATCTCTGTGAGTTCGAGGCCAGACTGGTCTACAAAGTGAATCCAGGACAGACAGGGCTCTGTTACACAGAGAAACCCTCTCTTGAAAAACAAAAATAAAAACAAAACAAATCAGATGATCTTTGGGACCCCACAGAGTCTCTGCTTGGATCTGTTGGTCAGTCAGGACAGCTGGACAGTGATGGATGCTGGTCAGCATGGTGGGGCTAAAGTATTACTGACATGTGCTGCAATGGCACCTTAGTAGTTCCTCTGTAACCCACCCAGGAGGAGACACACTCGATGAGTCCTGACTAAACCTGGCTTTAGGAGGACTTAGGACCTCTCCTTTCTCCACCGCCGCCCACTTAGCTCGCTTGTCTGTCTACCTGCTTCTATCTTGCCTCTGTGCCTGCTAAGTGGGCAGGACTGTGCTACCCAGGTCACTTGGCCCAGGGATCCAGCTAGAGTGACTGATACTGCCAACCTGGAGGGCAGGCTGTGAGGCAATGGCCAGGGTTAAGAGTATTTCAGTGTAGTACTGGATGTTAGGTTCTGCACTTGCTCTCACCCTGTAGGCTCTGAGGCTATAGGGTGGTGAGTAACTTTTTGACACACACACACACACACACACACACACACACACACACACAATCTTTGAAAGTAGCTCCAGGGGGAAAAAAAAAAAGGCTGATGATGACCTTTGACCCTGTCCCTGGGTGTCCTGCCTTGGCTGGGCCGGGCAGGATGAGTATGTGTTTTCCTAGGGATCATCTTTCCCCACCCCAATCTTTTTCCTGCCCTAAATCTTTCTAGTCCCTTCACTCATGCTGGAAAGATTTGGGTAAAGAACTACTATAGAAAGTCCCAAGCCTGGGAGTCCAGGCGGCCTCTCTTCTTCCCTGGCAGCCATGGCACGCATGTGCCTCTCTGGTCCAGCAGCTGCTGTGACCTCACATGTTTCCTGTGACTGCAGATTTCAGGGCCATGCAGATGTGAAGTGCTATAGCCAGATTTTGCAGGTTCGGGCCTCATTTTGAGATATTGGCAGGTAAGTAGTAGGAACTGTTGGAATGGTGCAGTAGTGGCAGCTGGAAGGTCAGGCCCTTGGTTTCTTGGTCCCTGGAATCCTCTAATTTTTTCCACTTCTGATAAGTCTTCAAAGATACCAGTGAATTCCTTTTTGAGTGGAGTCCTCCTCTGTTAGCTGTGGACACAAAGCACTTCCTCTGTGCCCAGCCTTGCTCTCCAGCCCTGTCTCTCAGGTGTTTTTCAGGCCTGCCGCGTGCTTATTGCCCTGTCACCTGGCTTGTGACCATGGGCTGAACTAGCAGCTCTAGAAATAGCTCTCAGAGTTGGAGGTTTTAAGTGCCCCTGGATGTATATTCTCCATGCTTAATAAGGTATCCTCCCCACCCTGGTTGCCCAGGGAGAGAAAGGGTTACTGAGGGGAAGGGCATGACCAGATGGATCATGCTTCAGGAATTCTTTGTTGGTCCAAAGTAGGGTGGAAATGCACCACACCAGTGAAAGGCAGATGTGGTCAGTCTAGAGAGGAGAGAGATCAAGAGCATGCTAGGTGGTACCCTGCCCAGCTGCCTGGGAGGCCCCAGATGGTTTTGGGTTCCTGGTTCCAGGGCTTGGTAGATGGCGGAACCAATTTCCTAGGATTGAAATACAGGAAGAGGCCAGGTTTGAGAAGATGAGTTGATAAGTCTAGTTTGAAATCTGTCAAGTCAGGCGTGTGCAAGCATCCAAGGGAAGATGTTGAGAAGGCCTAGTATGGGTTTGCCTGGCATTCTTGAGGGGCAGCTGGAAATGGAATAGTGAAAGCCAAGAAGCCAAGCCAAAAGGATCCCCAGGAACTGGCTTTCGCTGTTGGGAGGAGTTCCTGAGAGATTGGAGGGACGCCAGAACAGGGGAGGCAATGGAAGTTGATAGAAAAGTGTGATGGAGGGGAAGCCAAGCAGGATGAGGATTGTGCGGTGTCCTTTGGATTTACTCTGGAGTTGTCGCTGACCTTGGTGAGGATGCTTCAAGGAGCTGCGGGGGTGGCAGCAGGGCTACAGGGGTCTGAAGAGCGAGTGGGAGGCTCTCAGTGGTCTGGAATGACTGGGAGCAAGGCTGGAACCTAGAGGGGTAAATGGTTAAAAGAGTATTCCTGGGGTGGGACTGGGCTGGAGGAACCCCAGGAGGGACAGCCTAGATTGTGGGGACCAGGCAATGGCCACTGGGTCCACTGAGTAAGCATGGCGGGGAGGCCTCACCTGCCAGGTTGAGTAGGATGATGTGGACTGCCAGGGAAGCCCAAGGGAGGGGGGATTACTGAGAGGGGGAGGCCGTGGCTGCCGACAGGCCCCAAACAGCTCAGACTCAAAAACAAAACAGGCTTTTAAGATGCCAAGTTTGATGAAATCTGAGTGCTGGAAGAGGTGGGAGTTTTCTCTGGGAAAAACAGCTGAAAGTCGAGAGTGAAAGCTGCAAAGGGAGGTGGCCCTGAGGCCCCTTCCCTCTGGCCCCCCTTACTGCCTGGGAACCTGGGGGTAGAGCATGGCTAGGTCCTGTTTGTGAGGGCTCCCTGTCTTTGCTGAGGATGGAACTGGTCTGGGACCAGGACTGAGGTGGCACTGGGCTTTCTTAGAGTGCCCAAAGGACAGAGCAGAGGCCTCACCACCCACAGAGGGGCCTTCCTGGTTTTGGTCTTTACTGTGTCTCCAGGTGCATGTGTCTTGGCATATGTGTATCTCTGACTTTGCATGTCTTCACATTTGAGTTCCCATATCTCTGCACACACCGCCCCTGGATCTGCTTGCAGAAGTCTATTTCCACAGGTGCTTGTCACTGCAGATGCCCCTCCACATGCACATGAAGGTTTCTATTTTTGCACCTGTCTCTTTCTCCATGCAGTTCTCTAGGTCTCTGGCTGTGCATGTTTTTAAGGTGTCTGTGTGTTCAGGGACAGGGTGATACGCTCATGCATAGAGGAGGGGTCAGCCTCACAGCCGGTGCCACTCCAGGGAGCCAGGGTATGTGCATGCGCATATGTGCCTGTATCCAGAGATGCCACGAAGCTGGGTAAACATGGGTGAAGAGGTCTCACTGACAGACGGTGCTGGTGCTCGCCCCTACTGTCACCCCCTCCCCTCTAAGGCATGTCCATCTGTTAGCTTCCCTGGTGCAGCCCCCTGCCTCTGGCCCAGACTCCGCCCCAGGCATCCCAGGCTGAGCTGGACAAAGAGACCTGTGTGTGCTCCCTCGGGGCCATCAGCAGCCTCCCTCCCCAGTCATGGAAGCCTGTGGGTCTAAGCTTCCCCACCTACCCGCTACCCTGTCCTCCTCGCCTATCAGACTCCAGTACATACCCCCCCCACCTTGCTACTTACTGTTCCTCCATTCTCCTTGTAGTCTTTATTTGGGCAGCATGCAAGGGAAGCTTTCTGCCTTGCATGGTCATTCTTGATCCTCCTTCCTCCAGGAAGTCACCAAGATAACAGGTGATGAGTGGAGTCACAATGATTAGCTCTACCCTTGAGGGACGTCCACCGTGCTCCCTGTCCCTGTCTGTGTGTCTTTCCCCCACCCTCCCCCATATACCCCCTTAGACACGCCCTCCCACATGCTCTCTCTCACGTCTGAGCTCTGAGACAACGGGACCTCTCCAGGGAAGGGGTTAGGTCTCCCAACTACAGTATCTAAAGGACAGCACAGTTAGGTGCAGGAGCCATTCGTGAGCACTTGCATGCTCGCTCCAGGTGCACAGATCTGTGTGGGTGCGCAGACTTTCGACTGTGCGCGCCACTTATGTGTTGAGGCTGTCCCGGCTTAGGCTACGGGGTTAGTGCCTCTCCAGAGTCCCCCAAAGGCAGTGGGCTTCTCCTTCTGCTTTGGGAACCCTCAGTGCAGTAGAGGGCCAGGCCAACACTGCGGACTGTATATGCAGAGGCGACTTACGGCCTCTCGCACTGTGCTGGACCCAGGCAGGCAGGAGCTGAGTGCCCTGTGTCGGTGGAGCTGGAATGCCTAAGGGGGGAGCCTCCCTCAGAACTAAGGAGCAGAGTCCAGGGAGGGGGCGCGGTTGCTCCGCCTAGGTAGGGGCGGGAAGGGCGGTGCCCAGTAGGACTTGGATGCGGAGGCGCGCGCCCGCTCGGACACAAGCGCGCGCAGCCCTTCCAAGGTGGCACCCGCCTCTCTGCAGTAGCCATGGTTACCTAGTGGCCTGGAGCGGGGAGGGGCCTTCCCGCGCCAGCAGACTCTGTGCTCACAGGACGTGTTTGGAGAGGCTATAGCGTAACCTCTGCATCCCGCTTATGGAACATGGGCTAGGGGCCAGGGGTGTCCTCATGTGGGGAGCATTGTGTTTCGCTTTACGGCACCTGAAAACGTAGGGGCGGGTGTGCTGGGGGGGGGGGGTCTGCTGTGGAGCCGAAACCGGTTGAGAGGGCTTAGAAAGGGGGAAGGGCGTGGCTCCCTCCAGGACCGCCTCTCACTTGCCCTGCCCTGCCCACCTTTTTATGCTTGCTAGTCTAAAAAACCCTGGGGTCCTAACACCTGCTTTCCTCTGAGCCTCACCTCCAATTTAACTGAGTGACCTTGGGCGGGTTTCCAGATTTCTGCCAAGTCCCCATTTGCTCATATGCCTCATAGGGTTTTGGTAAAGGTTGTCATTTTGTAAAGCTGTTAGAGAGTACCTGCAACAGAGTGAATGCTTTATGCTTGGAACCTGTTATCCCTATGTCCAGAGGCCTCAGTTTTCTCAGTTGTTGATGGGTTGGAAGTGACAATGTGACATCCTCTTGAGAAATTTGCCTTGTCGTTAACCTGAGTGGTTCAGACTATTGTAGACACAGCTGTGGTGGTACTGGGGGTTGAAGGTGGCAAAGGTGGAGTCATGCTGGCCCCTGCGGAGGTGGTCACTCCGCAGGCATCTGGGAAAGATCTGTTGTCCTTGACTTATATGAATGTGCTGAAGCCGCCCAGGTGGGAAAGGAAGAAGAGACAGCATCAGATCAGCCCTGAGAGGCTGGAGTCTGAGAAACTGACTTCCCCTCCTGGAGGGGGCTAGGCAGCATCTTCCTGTCCGTCGCTGCCTGGGAACCTAGTTGGCACCAGGGACTGGTTTTTGGGTCCTGCTGTTCAGTACACAGCTCTTTACACTCACTGGCTTTAGGCTTTGGCGGTGGTGCCTGAGGGATGATCTGAGCCAAGGACAGAGCCATTTGAGGGCATGATAATTGAGGGAGGAAAATTAATTGTCCTTAATTTGGCATAGGTCCCGAAGACCTTCCCTGTGTCAAGAATTCAGTAGATTCCTGGGACACAGGGCTGCAGGCGTTTGTACTGCTTTCGTTCTTGATCAGTAGTTTGCATGTAGTAGTGACAAAGGCTAGATAACCCCTGGACTCTCTAGGCACCCCTCATCCTGCGCCCTGGTTGTTCAAACAGATAGGAGTAAGAGCTTGGGAGGACAAGCCTGGTGCCCCGGTTGGTGAATAGCTCTAGCAGCCTTGAGCATCCGCAGCTGCTGGAAGGGGCTTGGAGAGGGTGCCCTAGGCCTCAGGTCTTGCTCTTATCTTCCAGGTGGTAGCACGCCAAAGGAAGCTGTGTGCTCGCAATCCTCATTTCTGTTCTCTTGCTGCTGTTTAATATGATCCTTTTGAGAATCAGAGCTGAGAGTCCAGGGCCCGGTGGGATCATACTTACAGCCAAGAAGACCCACAGTTTACATTCAGGCTTTATAGGACTGTGAACAGGGAAGTGTACAGCCAGTTCTTCTTGGGCCAGGCTGGGAAGTCAGGGCCATGCCAAGAGTTCTCCTGTGCCCCAGCCAGACATCCCTCTCGGAAGTCCTAGAAGTTGTATCTTTAATGGGGTTCCTCTGCCTGCTATGGCTCCTCCAGCTTCATCTCATGCCTGTACCTCTTAAGTCACCAGAGTTGGCAGGGAAAGCTGGTACTGCCACCCTGTCCTTTACTTTTCTCTCTTCTGAGACTGAGTCTTCCTGGCATATGAGCCCGGTCTCAACTGATGTTCCTATGTACTGATCCTTTGTTGGGCATGTGAGAGGAGTGCAGCGCCCGCCCCCCCCCCCCACTGCAGGGCCCAACTTTTTTGCCAAAAGGTAGACAAAGGGCAAATGTTCCCTGTGCCCTCATTGGGTATGCCTAGAACCAAGCTTGGGGAGAGGAGAGGTATTGCAGAGTTCTGGAAACCTTGATGGTTTTTTCCCATTGGGAAGGACGTCTTACCAGCCTAGAACGGGAAAGGGGGCCCCAGGCTAGTTCCAGTATCTGTCTGCCTCAGTGATCCAGACCTGATTAATTGTAACTTTAAAAAAAATAATTATTTTATTTTTGATTTTTCGAGGCAGGCTTTCTCTGTGTGTATCCCTGGATGTCTTGGACTCACTCTATAGACCAGGCTGGCCTTGAACTATAGAGATCTGCCTGCCTCTGCCTCCCCAGTGCTGGGATTCAAGGCGTGCACCACCACACGCAGCAATTCCAGACAACTGTGAACTGCCATGTAGGTGCTGGGATTTAAACCCAATTCCTTTGGAAGAGCAGCCAGTGCTCTTAACCGCTGAGCCATCTCTCCAGCCCTAAATAATTTATTTTTATTTTATGTACATTGGTGTTTTGCCTGGATGTGAAAGTAAGTCAGATCCCTGGAAGAGGAGTTACAGACAGCTGTGAGCCACCCATGTGGGTGCTGGGAATTGAACCCAGATCCTCTGGAAGAGCAGCCAGTGCTTTTAACTGCTGAGCCATCTCTCCAGCCCCCAATTGTAACTTCTAACAGTTACTGGGTACAGGTTCTGTGTCAGGCACTCCCCAGCACCCTGGATTCTTTTTCTGATGTAGTCTTTAACCCAGTAGACAAATAAACAGAGAGTAAAGAACAAGCATGGCCCCTGGAGGTGGTACTTAGTGGTAGAGATGTTAGTCCCACGTGGTCTACATTGGTCCAGGGCTTGTCTTCCCAGCCTGTTGGTGCTTCTGAGAGGTGGGGATCAGGCAGCTTTGCCTCAGCTCATGGGGGTTGCTTCAGAAACCTACATGAGGTGGGAATGGGTTGCGTGGAAGTGATTTCTCATGTGTTGTCAACTCTAGGAAAAGTTAGGAGGAAAGGCCAGGGTTTTTTGTTTTGTTTTGTTTAAGGGGGTTGTTTGTTTGCTTGCTTTTTGTCTTTTTAGGCTACACAAACTCAGACAGGTCCTTGGGCTTTATCATGGTTCTCAGGGTCAGGATTGATCTATAAAGAAGGCCAAGGGTCAAGGCTGCAGAGAGTGGTCAGAGGCAAGACTAGAGTTAGATCATTGATAGAGCAGGTGCCCAGGGTCAGTGACCTGGGGCTCTGCCACATGGAATAGCTGAAGGGATGCAGGCCAAGGAGGGACCTCATGTGTGCTGATAAGGAAGTGGAGGCTGGACAACCTCTGGCGAGGTGGTGGCTGCTGATGCTTCGGGAGATATATCTCCCTTACCGCCCCCACCCGTGTCCACAAAGCGCTCTCTGCTGCAGCCAGCAGAGCATTGATCTCTGCTCTTCCGAAGATCTAGAGAGATAAGTGCTGACGTCTTCAGTCTCTGCTTCCCAGACTTGGAAACTCCCCAGCAGAGATGTGGTGGTGTGGGCCCTCCTGCAACCCCTGCCTTGCCAAAAGCCAGCGAGGACTCTTGACTCCTCATTTGCGGTAGGGCTCGTGCTTAGAAGTCAGGGGAAGAAAAGAGAAGGTTCCAGTTATAACCTGGAAGTTAGCAGAAGCTACAGAGAAGTCCTAAGGGGTTAGCAGGGCCAGTCCTAATGCACACGTCCCTTTGTCTACAGAGGACCAGCTGCCTTCTGGGTTCCCGACCATCGACATGGGTCCTCAGCTGAAGGTGGTGGAGAAGGCTCGCACGGCCACCATGCTGTGTGCGGCTGGTGGAAATCCAGACCCTGAGATCTCTTGGTTCAAAGACTTCCTTCCTGTGGACCCTGCTTCAAGCAATGGCCGCATCAAGCAGCTGCGTTCAGGTAAGCTGAGGACAGAGTTAAGGTGCCATAAATACCTCAGGGAAGACATCTTCGAACATAGTCCCATTAGGTGCCAGGAAACGAACTTTCTAAGGAAGGCTGAGCAGAGTATCCACAGTGTCGCGGACCAGGCCTTGCAGGAGTTGCTGTCCTGATCCTTCTGGGATTGTCAGGCACAACAGTTTGGGCCTATCCTGAGCCAGGTTTTGGCCAGTTTTGCTCCTCCAAGAATGCATGGCATGCCAGCATGGCAGGTCTGGGGAAGGTGCTCCTGGTTTTTCCTCATCCACCTTTCTCACAGCCCAGCCTGAGTCTCTGCTTCTCTAGACAGCAAGGTTAGCTGGGGAAGGAACCAGTGATATTTGATTCATCAGGCTTCAGATGGAACTTAGGAGCTGAAACTGGGGGGTGGGGGTGTTTGCCTCTGGCCACCAGAGCCACCTGTCTCCTATGGATGTCTCGGTTGAGCCACCTTGGAGCCCTGGGAACAAGGATGCCATTGTGACCAAGATGGAGGTGTCGCCCCATTGATCGATCTGCCTGTGAGGCTCCTGCCAAGAGAATTGATTCTGATTTTTGTGGGGATGGAGTGAGTGGGAAAGGAGGCTCAGAATCAGCTGGGCTTCATTCTATACCCACTAGCAGCTCAGGATAGACCTGCAGTCTTGGCTCCAAAACTCTTGGTGGCTGGGAGAAGATAGGCCTCTGTCGGTATGCCCAGCTACGGCTTGAACTCCTGCTGCCCGTCTCTTGGGGCACTGCTGGCTTCAGAGGTGCTCACCATTCCCAGCCCCCCTGTAACAACTCCCATCAGGCCCACACCATTTTGGTACCAAGGGAGAAGGGGGATGATGAGCCACCCAGCAGGGCAGGATTCTGGCCCCAGCCAAGGCCGCCTGAGACAGCCCACGAAGTGTTAGCTCATTTAATTTAATTAAAACTCAACAAGATGGAGGCAGCTGTAGTGCAGTTAATTAAAACAACCATAATCAAGGCAGGAAATGGTCTGGCAGCGTTTGTGGCTGCTGCCCAGCACCGCACAGAGGCCGGCATGGCTCAGCTCCCCTGCATTTGCTCATAGGTGCCCCAGGCAGGTTCCCCATGCTGCCAGGCCTCCCTACAGGCCTGACTCCTCCCTGGAATGGCATTGACTGTCTATGGCAGGCAGCAGTTCTGGGAAGGCCTGCTGTCTCCAGCATTTGTTCATCAAGTATTTATGCAGTGCCTGGTGTGTGCCAGACCCCGTGCCACCCCTCCCCTGCCATTATTCCACTGGATGCTGCTCAGGTCTCTTCCTTCTTGTCCTCAGAGTGGCCAACAGTCCTCCTTCTTGAGCAAACCCTCCTGCCTTTCTTGGGCTTTGCCACCTCTAACTTGCCTCTGACTGTCCTATTGCCCTTGTCTGAAGTGCAGGGTTCCTCTAACCCAGAGACCTACCGGCTTCATCCTTGCTCTGATAGAGTCAGTCCCCTGTCAGGCAAATCCTGGCACTTCAGGTGCCACCTCCTTATCTGCACTCACACATCAACCCACCCAGACATCCTGCGTGAGACATCCAGGTCCCACATTCAGTGCCTTCCGGATGTCACCCTGTCCTAGACAAGCAATGACTTCCTTTACAAACAGCCATACCCTGCTCCCATTGACCCTTTCTCATGAGTGCCAACTCCCCACCCCCAAACCTGAAAGAGACCCAACACTCCATTTAATAAGGAACCACATCCTCTTCATGTAGCACCACATGGATAAATTGGTCCTCATCTCTTCTGCTGCCTCTGTTCTAACCCAGGAGACCACTGGGTCTCCCTGCCTCCAGACTGTCTCCGAAAACTCTGTCCTCTAGCAACTGTTGTCCTGTCTCCATCTTCCTCCTAGACTCTGAAAGCCAGTGCTGGACCCTGGGCTTATAACCCTTAACCCTGCCTGTGTGGTCAGATACGTGCTCCTGGTCAAGGCGCCCTGCCTACATGGCCAGCTTTATCTCAGCCTGTCCTATCTGCCCTTATTAGTTCTATGGCCTCCATTAACTTCATTGTCTCTTTTCACTTCTTGCAGAGTAGCTACATTAAGGAAACCGTGACAGTTTGCTGACTGGTTTATGGCAAAGGCTCTGTTCCCGCCTCCTGCCACTTCCCCACTTACAGGAAACCACACTGACCCATCCTTGCCCACCTGGCCCTCTAGTAACTTTAGCTTCCTCCACTGGGACCTGCACCCAGCTTCTGGCTACTCCCTCAGGAGCCACCATGCTTCATCTTGTCACCAATTGTCTCCAGCCCCACTTACTTAGGCTGGATGTGGGAAGACCCGGGACAGATCTGCTTGGCAAAGTGCCCTTCCCCACCATACCCAGTTCTCTAAGTCCTTGTTGAAGACTTTAGTTCTTATCACTGAAGATGATATCTACTCATTTGACCTGCCACCAGGAAACTGTGACTTAAGGATCATAGGCTAGGGAGGGCGTGTGGATCCAGTGCTTGGGATGGAGCCATGTGGGGACATCCTTTCACAGAGTGGGTTCAGGCCCCTATCCACTTGCATATTTTCAAGGATCCTTGTGGTTTTCACACCACCAACAGTTCACGGAATGCTTTTCTACCCTTTGTTACCACAGAGTCTCTTGCAGCCTTTCCGCAGTAGGACAGGCTGTGATTATCATGTGCACTTTCCTCGGGTCAAGGGGTCACGCGTGGAGACGCAGGTCTGGGAACTCTCCTGGGAGGGAGTTCATCTCCGTGTCTTTTAAACATACACTAAGCCTGGAGTCTGAGAAGTAGTTGTTTCCCACCTGAGTTCAAGAGCTCAGGTCTCTGGCAGTCCACACAGCATCTGTGGGCTGAACCATACACAGCACATCTGCACACATCTGCATATGGTATGGCCCCAGAGCAATGAATGTGCACAGCTTAGGTGTGAGCTCTGCTTAAAGGGCTCTTTTCCCGCTGCAGTAAAGTGACGTGCTGTCACAGTACCTTTACCGGCCACTTGAGCTTGAGACCGGGGATGGTGGCTCTGGCTGTAGGAGGAGGCATTCGGTCCCTCTGAGTGGCCACTCACTCTGCTGGCTGGCCCAGCTCTGACTAGAAATGCCCATCTACCTTTGCTCTGCTGTTGGCTGGGTCTTTCAGAATGGTGCAGTCAGCATGTGATTACAATTTCTGAGCTCATTGGCATGAGTCTCCTGGGGACTGAGTCATTGCCTGACTCTTGGGGACCCTTGAGTCCCATATATCTGTCTAGTGAAATGGAAAAGGAAGATTCTCAGTTTGGCAGGCAGAGTTCGAGCCTGTTAAGTGGAGAAAGAGCAGAAGCTACAGGCCCGGGGCTTCAATGTCAGGCTGTATACACTACAATCCATGCCCTAGCTCCGGCCTAGACAACAGGAGGTCAGTGGTCGTCAACTCTCTGCTCTTAGTATTGCTAACTTTAACTTGGGGCCTTAAGGTAGTTTTGTTTATGGATTATAACTATTGATGTTTACTATATTAGATATTAAAGAGGGAAGATTTTAAATATTTACTAATTATTTTAAAATAATTTTAAAACTATTAAGTGTTAAATAATATTCTAAAATTAAAAAAGATAATTATGTAATCTAAAACAAAAAAAAAATTTAGTAAGAAAAACCTCATTGTTAGTGTGGCTGCATTTGGCTTGCTAATGGCGTTACGGATGGTGTACCCTTCAGGAAGATCTGCCGGATATTCACGAGAGAAAGCTGCTAAATGAGACCAATAACTCTTTCCCCGTTTCTGAAACAAGGGCTTTACAGTATAGCCCTGGCTGGCGTGATACTCATCACAGAGTCCGCCTGTCCTGGAACCTGCCATAGTCATCCTGTCTTAGCCTCCCAAGTGCCAAGATTACAGGCTACCACCCCTAGTCTTACCATTATAGGAACTACTGATTGTAGGTTTTATTCTATTGGGCCCCCTAAGAGGTTCTCAGTGATCTTCCCCCCCACCCACAGACATCTGGACTACACATGGAGAAACTACAAAGGTTCGTTCTTCTCACCTGTGCGATCATATACACTCCTGCCCCAGCCTCTGCCTAGGACTTCTAGCCTCCACCCCTGCAGGATGTCCATCAGGAAAGCCTTGAGTTAGACTGGTCAGATCCTGCTGCCTCACATAAAAGCCTCTTAATGGCCGGGCGGTGGTGGCGCACGCCTTTAATCCCAGCACTTGGGAGGCAGAGGCAGGCGGATCTTTGTGAGTTCGAGGCCAGCCTGGTCTACAAAGTGAGTCCAGGACAGCCAGGGCTACACAGAGAAACCCTGTCTCGAAAAAAACCAAAAAAAAAAAAAAGCCTCTTAATGTTTCCAGGCCTCGGTGCCTCATTTGTGTGTAGAGATGAATTTTTCCGGGGGGGTATGGCCAAGTTCAGTGAGGCAGGAACTGATCTGTAGCCCTGAGCACTTCCAGCCCACCCCTGCGGAAGGAGCTAGATTGTGGATAGACTTGGACCTGGGTCTAGGTTCCTGGCTCCAGTGGTTGAAGTAGGAGTCTCGGGAGAGGCACCTATTGGAAAGCAAGCCTACTCAGACCTCATAATAGTCCTGGCTTTGGAAGGCAAGTGCCTGTCCCTCTTGGCTGCTACCCCCAGGGCCCTGAGGTAGCAGATACACAAGGGGTAGGTGCTGGCCCTTTGTCTCTTGCCAGATAAGCTAGGGGACTCTGATTACTTATCCTATTAGAGTCAGGTAGGTTTTCCAGGCTGTCAGCCACTGGACTTTGAGCTGACTGAGTCCCATGCTTCCAGCATTGGATGCCAGTTCTGGCCAGTGTTTGGGGATCCCTGATTTGTGGTAATCTATGTAAGCTCTCCCCTTAACCCTGCTTGCTTATGCCCTGGTTTTGTTTTGGTAAGTGCTCTCCTTGGATGGTCTTTGGGGTGGGTGCTGCCTCTTTTCTTCCCCTTCCCCTCCATCAGCCCAGCCAGCAAGGGTCACAGGAGCCCAGTCCTGCCTCCCTGCTTCCTGTCAACACCTCCTCCAGCTATCTACTTCCTCAGAGCAGTGCCAGTGACCCAGGGGACAAGCTTCACCCACACTCAGCCTGGCCCAGCCTGGTGCTTACTCACACTATACCTGAGTCACGTACACTGAGGCCTAAAGTTCTCCACATAGCTAAGGCCCTTTCTAGTATTTTGTTTTATCTGATTTGGCTTTGTGTGGCTCTCCTTCCTTTTGTACTAATGTTTCTCTCTGATCTTATTTGCATTCAAATTACCTCGCCAGGTGGTTCACCAATCAGAGGTAAGAATGCTGTCCGTGCATTTCGCCACACCACACCACACCACGCCACGCCACTACTGTCGCCGTTGGTCACCTCCACTCCATCCCGTCTAGTCCGTCACCTCCCCATACCCATCCCAACCTCTCCAGCCTCTTCATCTCCAGCTCCAGCCCCCTAGTACCACCAGCCACCACACACCTCCACTCTCAGTCATTCTGTGCTGTGGACTCATCCATTACAAGTCTGCATTGTGGAGATACCAGCTGAGACCACACAGGGTGGCAAGCCCTGCTATCCGGGTCTTCTAGACCAGCCTCACAGAAGGAACCCGTTTGGTTCTGTTGGTGAAGCCTAGCTTGTCCCTAAGGCTGGCATAGATGGAGACGCTAACTATGATGTTCGGGAGCATGACCAAGTCTGGCCTTTTCCCTTGAGAACCTCCTTGTTCTTAGGTAACTACTTGAGTTTTCTTTTAGTATTTTGGTCCTCTGGTCAAATGAGGATCGTCCCCTATATCTCTTCAGCAGCAAGGACTAGAGATTTTAGATTATTTTAGATGGCAACAGGGAAATAAACAGACCTGTACATAACTAGGTCACCTGACCTATCAGCTTGCAGTGCCCCAAGCTGCCTTTACATAACAGGCCTCTACAACCTGTTGGTGAGAAAGCATAGATTCTGGACTTGTAAAAACCAAGGCTCAAGTCTGTCTCCTCCTCTTAGAACTAGAGCCAGGACCTCCTTCCCTTGGGGCTGTGAGAATGAGGATATATGTGGACAGTTAGTTGCATACAGAACGATAGCTTCTGTTTTTATCCTCTCATCTTCTTCCCACATCTGTCAGTACCTGTGAGCACATCTAGTCAAGGCTAGAGTCCTCAGGACAGAGGTTAGGGCTGGGGGCAGTGGCCCCCCATGAGATGTTATTTGTCCCCTTGATGATAAGACTAAGTTCCCCTGCCTTCTTTGTATCTCCCTGCACACCGACTTAGCATGTGCTGACCGTGCTTTCCCTGCTACTGGGCCTGGTGCCGATATGAAATTTGGAGATGTCTGTGTGCAAATAAACTCAGGGTCTGGACTGGGTCCTGTCCAGTTAGCCTTCTATTGCTGTGGTAAACACCAGGACCAAAGGCGACTCAGGGAGGAAGATTTATTTGGCCAACCTGTCCAGATTACAATCTGTCAGTGAGAGAAGTCAGGACAGGAACTCAACCAGGAGCAGAGAGAGAAACAATGGAGGAAAGCTACTTACTGATTTGCTCTTCTTGGCTTGCTCTGCTTGTCCTTGTATGGTCCCCGACTACCTGCCCAGGGATGTTACCACCTACAGTGAGCTACACCCGCCTACATCAATTGTTAATCAAGAAAATGTCCCACAGACTTGCCTACAGTCCAGTCTAGTGGGGGCTTTTTCTCTGTTGAGGCTCCTTCCTCCCACATAACTCCAGCTTATGTCAACTTGACAAAAATAACTAACCAGCACAGGTCTCCTGACCAGACTTAGGTTCTTGTCCCAGAGGAGTTTCCTCCATCCATCAGCTGCCATCCCAGGCACTGTTTCCTGTCGTCAGCTTGTGGCACCAGCTACCTGTCTCTCCTAAACCTCCATTGAGCTGACCTTGGGCAAACCCCAGCAGCCAGGGCCCTAACCCTCACCTGCTTGAGTGAGCGTGTGCTGTGGCAGTGACCATCCATCCATGAGCATGGCCGGTTGCTGCCAGTCAACACTGTTGTTGCAGTTCCTGGGTGTTTGGCTTGTGCCCTGATGCCCGTGGGGAGGCTGAGGTGAAGGCCACTGAGTGGCCAGCCCTTTGACCTCCTGGGTTGGTGCCATCCCGTTTTGCCCTCCCACCAGTCTTCAGCCTTCTGGTGTTTACAGCCAATCTTGCTGCCCTGGGTGGTGATGGGGGAAGGGAAAGAACTGGGTTTGAAGGAGCTGAAGCTTGGCCCCAGAGTGTCTCCCCTTTGGTCTGGGCTGTGAGAACACAGCTTGGATTTCCCTCTGAGGTTCCTGTCCAGTTGGTGGGGCCTGGCAGGTTCTGTCTGTCCTGTGTGGGCGTGATTGTCAGTCAGGGTGGAGGAAGAAGCTCTTTAGAGCTGTTCCAGCTGTTCATGCAGGAGGTGGTTTTCTGTCAGACTGTGTCCTGTGGGGGTTATTAGCTGTCCGTTGGACTGTCCCGTGTGGGTGTAATTGTCTGTCACATTGTTCCAGGGAGGGGCGTGGTGCTTTGCCCTGTGGGTTTCTCTGTCAAAGATAGCTAGCCCAGTGTGCTTTTACTAGCACTTTTCAAGTGTTCATTGCTGGGGGTGTTGTGGGAGGCTGATCGATGCAGGTGATCATCCACATTGGGTTCACTCACTTGACCTGACAGTACAGGTCCCACTGCAAGTTTCAGCCATTTTTTCAGCTACCCCCACCCCCAGTCTTGGCTCCTGTCTGTCCACCTATGGCCAGAGCAGCCCCTCCGGGCACTGGCCCGAGTGGGAGCTACAGTCTCCATTAGCCTTCTGAATTATGCAGAAGCCTTGGTGGGTCGAAGCACTTTAGCAGGACCAAGCTGAGGAAAGTAGCCGGAATGGGTGGGACTGGCAGGGTGGGGGTAGAGTGGGAGGAGATGGTAGGAGTGCAGGGCAGAGGCTGCTGGGTATTAAGCCCCAAGGCAAGCCCCTTCCGAGGAGGTGATAGTGTCTCAGGCTCTTGTCTGATGAGCACATTGGTTGTTTAGGAATTTCAGACCTATGGGTCTGTAGACTTTGGGACAAAAGCACTGATAAGCATTATTGGTGAACAGGGACTTAGGACTCTTGGGACAGTAGTGGGCACCCTGTGGATAGCTCCTGGGTGGAGCAGGGGCTAGCCCATACTAAAGACATCTTGTTCCAAAGTACAAGTTCTTGATTCTTGCTTAGAGGGACCTGGCTCATCATAAAGAGTTTCCTGGAAGCCACACAGGCCCTAGGCTGTGTTCTGGTGAGCCACAGCACCTGGGGCAACACATGTTCTTGAGGCCTCCATGTTCCAGGCCACACTGAACCATGGACTCTGACTGACCTCTTCTCTGGTGTCCCTACAGGTGCCTTGCAGATTGAGAGTAGTGAGGAGTCTGACCAAGGCAAGTACGAGTGTGTGGCAACCAACTCGGCAGGCACGCGCTACTCAGCTCCAGCGAACCTGTATGTGCGAGGTAAGAACTTGGCCACACCTGGCTCTGTCACCTCCGAGCCAAGCATGCTGCCTGGAGAAGACCTTGGTGCAGACACTGGAGGGGCCCAGCAAGCCTAGTCTTTCCACTTCTTTCTGCAGCAGTACTAGCAGTCACCACCTCCGTAGCTCCCGCTGGGCAGTCCTAGCAGCCGCCACTACCTGCCTTCTTTCCCTTCAGGCCCTTGGGAAGCAGACACTCTCCCCACCTCCCACCCCCCTGGGAGCATTTGTATCTCTTATAGATCTTTGCTGCCTGGGCCCAGAGCCCTATGGGAGTCTGGAGCCTTCCTAGCAGACATTGCTATTCTCGCGCGCGCGTGCGTGCGTGCGTGCGTGCGTGTGTGTGTGTGTGTTGCAGCCCCCCCCCCCCGACCCATGCATTTTCGTGTGAATATGCATGCCTGATCTGACTTTCCTCCTGCCTACTCCAGCAGGCTGGGGTCCAGGACTCTGGTTCTGAACTTTAGGTCCAGCAGATCTCAGGAATGGACCTGATGGGCCTTCCTGGAGGAGCCTGCTGTGTTCTATCATTGGCTCCACCCTTCGTGTTAGGGGTGAGGCTGAGATATCTGCGAGCCCCTATGGGTGTACTGCCTTGGGCATTCTTTGTTGGGGCTAACTGGACTGTGTGCTATTTACAGTCAGCGCCACAGCTGAAGGGGCTTGGGACTGTTTCCGTGTGTCCAACCTCTGTTTATAGCCCAAAGGAATCAAATTTGGCCACCTGGGCCCTTCCTGAGAACACATGAGATAGTCTAGAAAGCATGGAGCTTGGGCCTGGCTGTGGAGGGCCTCTGCCCACACTGTCCATTCACTTAGCCCTCCTGCACAGATGGATGTCATTAACAGTTGTTGCCCCTTTGGGGACCACTGATGGAAAGAGACCCAGCTCGCATGAAAGGCTCCTCACCCCTTTTTGAGGATGGTCCAATATCTCTCCAGCTCATGGAGCCCGAGTCACAGCAGTGACCTGTTTTACTTCCAGAGCAGTTTGGTAGACTTGCTCACTCAAGGCAGAGAGGAGCAGGCTGCCAGCTACTTTCTGAGGGCCAGTTGTGCTCCACGGCACAAGTTGGTTCTGGAGAGGGTGTAGGTGTCAGCCTGGTAGGTGACCTGTCCAGTGCAGAAGAGCTGTGTGTTTTAGGCTAGTTGTGTTCCTTTGTGGGAGTTGGGAAACCCCATTACTGCCCTTGTCAGGTGTCCTCTATATCAGTTCAGTGAGATGGCCCACTGCCTGTCTTTAGAAATACCATCAGTACAGAGACCAGGAACCCAAAATCTTCCTGAAGGCTGAGAGGAGTAGAAACCCCAGGCTGATCTAGGCTCAGGGTCTTAACAAAGGCACAGGACTCTGGAAAGTTCCCTCTGGGAGATTAGGATTAGCAGCTGAAAAGACTCTTCACAATGACCAGCCTCCTCCTCCCTCTGCAGCCATAGTGTGAAGTCCTTGGCTTCACCCCCTGTGTCTACACGTGGCTACACCCGAGAGAGAAAAATCCAGGCAGAGCTTTTATAAACGCCAAGCCAGCTATCTAACCATTGCTTTATGTCCGTTTCCCAGAGTAGAGCTGGTAGTGTGAAGTATATAGCTTAAGGGTTTCTTTCTTCTTCCTTTTTTTTTTTAGGTTTTTCAAGACAGGGTTTCTCTGTGTAACAGCCTTGGCTCTCCTAGACTCACTGTGTAGATCAGGCTGGCCTTGAAGAACTCACAGAGATCCCCTGGCCTCTGCCTCTTGAGTGCTGGGGTTAAAGGCATGTGCTACCGTGCCTGGCTAGCTCAAGGGTTTCTTAATCTTAGCAATGTTGAGATTTTAGACTGGATACATCTCTGTTGAGGGCCATTCTGTATATAGTAGGATGTGTAGGAGCATCCCTAGCCAGCCAGGTACCAGTAGCACCACTTGGTCAGACCAGCCTAAATAACATAGCTGTCTCCAGACACTGGTACCCAGAGGCAGTTTGCCCTTATAGGCACTGTCTGGTGGTCAGGATTGCTGCCTCTAAGGACTTCTGTCTCCATCTCTGACTTCGTTCTTCTGTGGCCGTTGACTCAGACTTAGCCTCCCCACATTCTTCCTCTGTTGCCTAAATTGTCAAGGGCTCTCCCTGCCTGTCCCCTAGGGCCACTACAACCACTGGGGCAGTACATCTACAAGTAAAGCTGCCAGCATGCTGACAGATGCACAGGAAGCACATGAGAGTCAGCTGTCTGGGTTTCTGTTGGGATAGCGCTGGGGGACACACATCGTACGTTTACATCTGACTTTGTTCTCAGTTGCCTGCAGTTCCACCCACAGTCTAGCAGGCTCAGGCATGCTGGGTGGACCAGCCTCTTTCTCCATCACCATCTGACTCCCTCCCTGAGTGACTCATTTTCTCCTACTATCCACGGTGTCTCTCTCCTCCAGCTCTCGGGCATACGGCTGTCTGGGCCAAGGCAGAGCCCCACCCTTGGCAAAGCCTGGCCTACCTGTGCCAGGACCACTGTCCTCCCCATTGTCTTCAGGGACCTGGCATCTGAGCTTCTGCTGTCTGAAATGAAGCTGTTACCTCCTAGCCTTTCTTCCCACAGGCTTCCAGATGTGTTCCTCACAGTGGTGTACAGCATGGGACTTCCTCGCGGTGGTGGGGCTATAGTGGCTTGTGTGCCTTGGTGGGTTTGTGGGCTGGGTGGGCCCTGACCCTAGAACCCAGTTGACCTGGTCTGTCTGAGCAGTGAGGGTATGTGGCCCATGCCCCACTTCTACCCCTACCAGTTCTGCCCTTATCGTCCCTAGCACCTGCTGGTGGGCCCTAGCCCTGTCCACTCTGTCCCTCCATGCGTCCTGAGTCTTTTGTGAGCGGCGTGGTCCGTGTGCACCTGTGTGCACGTGTGTGTGCGAGGGGCACAGGAGTCTTGTCTCGTCTCTGTGCTGTGTGGGCAGATGAAGGTTGGCCTGTTTTTACTCTCTCTGTGTTTCTCCTTGTCTTTTTTTTATTCCCTCCTCATCCTCATCGCACTCTGCCATCAACCCAAACTCTCATCTCTCAGATCAGCGAGAAGGTTGGTCTTTTTCACTTCTTATCCATCTACAGTTCGCCCACCGACTGTGCCCGTCAGTAGGGACCAGCGGGCGTGGTCAGCTCCCTTAGGCTCACTCCAGCCGTGCCTGCCCGCCAGTTGGCCTCTGCTCATCACTGTTTGGGCTGGCTGGCAGGCAGGACCAGGGATGGGTGGGCAGGCCTTCTGCCCTGCATGTTCCTGCTGCTTGAGTCCCCAATGCACTGTGTGTCTGTCTGCATGTCCCCTTAGCCAGGCTCCTCTGCTGGAGTAGCCACGCATGCATGGTTCCCAGCACAAAACTGCACTCCACCTTTGCACCCTGGCCAGGCAAGCTGTCTGTTCCAGGTAGAGTTCCAGTTCAGGAATGATTGTGGGGGTCTGTGGTCAGAGGGAATGTAAAGGCTGAAGTGCTTGACATGCATAAGGGAGTAGGAAGTATATAGCTCAAGAGTTCTACCATCTCCCCACCTTTATGTAGGCAGGCTCTGCTCACCTAAGAGAAGCCAGAACTATAGAAGACAATAGGAAGAGGCTAATTTAGTTCGTTGTCCCCTGAGATCTTGCAGTACCCAACACAGTCCTGCAGTGTCTACCCTGTCCTTGAGGCCCCCAGAGCCTTATTGATGCTCCATGAAGCAGACTGGCTGTTCTGAAACTTAAGACCAGTCTTGGTCTGCCTCTCAAAGACCCTGACGGCTGTGGTACAAGGCAAGTGGCATCATTTTGGTACACCAAGGAGGTGTCCCCTCTCTATATCGTTTCTGTCCCCTGCTAGGTCCAAACCAAGGTTATCCTGCCAGCCCAGCCCCCTCTGCCTGTGCTTCCAAGCCAGCCTCTTTACCTCTCCTGACTTAAAGAGTATGTGGATTGCTAGCCAGCTAACAGTCCTCATCCCCATGCTGGACAGTGGCACTGGGCTACCTGGAGTGACTGAATGGTCAACAGCTATTTGCTGGGACCTTGACTAGCAGTCCAACTCAACCTTAGATTGGGGAGGGCTTCTTGAAACCCCCTGGATCCCCTCCCAGGGAAGTTGCCTTGGAGTCATGCCTCTGTTTCCCAGTACTGGGCAAGCAGGAGGCTAGTGGTCCTTTATATGTCATGTAGTCTAAAGGGTCAGAGTAGCTCTCCTGTCCACTGGGGTTTGGGGGCCCAAGGAAGAAGTGTAGGACAGATCCAAGCTACCAGGTACCTTCTGCATCTTGCTTTGTGGTTTTGAGTTTATTCCAGGAGGACGAGGGAGCCAGTCAGGAGGAGGGCTGCAGCCTGGGCTCAGATAGCAGCACAAGCCTCCATCTGTATGTACACCTGAGCTCTGGGACATTTCGATTACACCATTTCGCTGACCTGGCGGATCTGCCAGGGCGTTCGGAAAATAATCATCAGCAGATAGCCCAGTCCGCAGCCACTCCCCCCACACCCCTTCACCTACCCTCTGCATCCTTTGTCCTTTCCCCCACCCACCCTGTGGTCCCACCAAAAACAAGTACATACACAAATATTTAACGGGAAGGAGAAATGAGTTTCTAAATATTCCGGGGGGATTTGCTGGGCTGGTAATTTGTTTGGTGCTGATAATTGCATCTTACATTTTTCTAGCTTTACTTAAAACTGTGTGCTGGGTGTGCCAGCATTTAATTACTGCTCTGCGGCAGCCACAAGGTTATTTATTAAAGAGTTATTTTATCTTGATACAGTGGATCCTGCCCCTTATCCCCTCCTTAATGTTGTGTTATTTTCATCAGAGAAATTTCCGCAAGTAAATGCAGATTGCGGGGCCCTCCCCCTGCGATTAGGCTGTCACCCCGCTGAATGCTGATGCCTCTGGGCGCCACACTGCCCTATTATAGGGGGTTGTCAGCGCAAATAATTAGACTTAAAAGTTACAGCTGAAATATAATCCAGAAATGGCAGGGCCCTGTTTTGGAAATTGTCTATAAAATGTCAGCACTAAGGATGCACGGGGAACGGTAATAGACCGGCATTGTTGGAGCCTGAGATTAGACCCTAAGTGCATTTTTCCCAGCTTCAGTTTTTCCTTCCCTGCTGTTGCTTCTGTCAATAGACTGAGTCCAGGGTGAGTCCTGTTCCCTCTGGAGGCCTCGTGCTTGTAGCGGCAGGGGGAGGATGGTGGAGAAGCTGTGTTGGAGCATCAACCACTTCCAGCTGTTGGCACAGGGCCCGCTGTACAGGCAAGTCCAGGACACAGGGCCCCACTGGCATTTGGGACAGTCCGTTGTCCCTTATCCCTGCACTGTTCTCTGTAGATGTGTGGACCTGCCTGAGCTCTAGGAAGCACCTTTGCACATGGCTAGAGCCTTGTGCCTTTATATAGGAATGAAGTTGTCAGTGGAGCACATGGGGCCTCTGGTTGAATCCCTTTCCTAGTGCTACAGGATCACCCTGACCTCACATTCATCTGTAACTTCTCGAGTTCCCCCTATCCCGGGCATCTTGGAGGGAAAATAAAAGCCATTTTTAGTATCTGTTCCCACGGAGCCTTTCCCTGACAGAGACTAAAGATGGAGGCTTTCAGAGGAGTGGCACAGGGCATTGGCCTGGCCTCTGAAGCTAATCCATGATGTCCCTACTGGGTCTGAAAACACTGTCCTCCAAGGACTATCCAGGGGTAAAAGGTATGGGCCCAAGGTTTATTGGCCAACAGCCTACTTCCTGCTGCATAACCTCTTGACTCTGACACCCAGTGGCCCCTTCTGTTAGGGTCCCACCGTTAGCTAGAGCCAGACTTCCAGCCTTGACCTTTCCCCTGGCATAAATGTCAACAGTCCCATCTGTGTGCCATCTGGAGCTCCATCTTATGCCAGCCCCAAGACTCTTCGCCATAGCTTCCTAGAATCTCCTTCAGCCCTGTCAACCATGGCTTTCGAAAATGTGAGCTTTTACCACACAAACCGAATCTTCCTGTGCATATAAAGGCAGACATGTCCCTTCCCTTGTCAGCATTGACTCTGTCCCCCATCTACAATTGAGATATGACGACATGGCAAGCCTCTGTACAGAGTAGTGCTCTAGAGTGGCTTCCCACTAGGCATGATGTACACGCCTTTAATCCCAGCACTCAGAAGGCAGATGCAGGTGGATCTTTGTGAGTTCAAGGCCAGCCTGGTCTATATAGTGAGCAAGACAGCCAGGATTATATAGACCCTATTTCCCTCTGCCCCCCAAAAGAGTGGTTTCCCCTATATCCATGCCCTTCAGTGGAGAGGAGATGGCAGCTGGCCTGGAGGACAGAAGAGGCCTGTTCAGTTACAGATGCTCCTGTTTTCTGGGCTCCTCCACTCCTTGGCAAGCCTAGATCTGGCCCACACACACTGTTGTCTACCTATTCCTCACCTTGTAACACCCACTTATTGGACCTGCTCTGAAGCCCAGGGAGTGTCCATGGCCCAGGCTGGCAAAATCTGTCTGTGTTCAAGGCCACCCTGGTTTATAGAGCGAGTTCCAGGACAAGCAGAGCTACACAGAAACCCTGTCTCAAAAAAACAAAAGACACATAATAAATGGGGCTGGAGAGATGGCTCAGGGATTAAGAGCAGTTGCTCTTTTTTTTTAATATTTATTTATTTATTATGTATACAGTATTTGCTCTACATATATGCCCGGGCAGATCTCAATGTAGATGGCTGTGAGCCACCATGTGGTTGCTGGGAATTGAACTCAGGACCTTGGGAAGAACAGCCAGTGCTCTTAACCTCTGAGCCACCTCTCCAGCCCCAAGAGCAGTTGCTCTTAAAGAGGACCAGGTTCAGTTCCCAGTACCCACCTGACAGCTTACAACCATCTATAACTCCAGTTAGAGAGTCTCCAACACCCTCTTCTGGCCTTGATGAGTTCCAGCATACATGTGGTGCACATATACTTGTGCAGGCAGCTTGCACACACATACACATAAATTAAAAATAAGAATTTTTAGGCCTAGGGAGTTGGCTCAATGGTTAGGAGCACTTATTCTTGCAAAGGACCTCGGTTCAGTTCCCAGCACCCACATGGAGGCTTACCATCGCCTTGTACATCAGACATCCATGTGATTCAAGACACTCACATACCCAAAATAATAATAAAATAAATATAAATAGACAATGAAACACGTTTTTGCGGAACAGTGGTAGGGCACACCTTTAACCCCAGAACTTGGGAGGTAGAGGCATGTGGATCTCTGAGTTCAAAGCCAGCCTGGTCTACAGAGCAAGTTCCAGGACAGCCAGGGCTACACAGAGAAACCCTGTCTTGAAAAAAGAAAAATAGCCCTGGTGTGGTGGCGCACACCTTCCCAGCACTTGGGAAGCAGAGGCAGGCGGATCTTTGTAAGTTCAAGGCCAGCCTGGTATTCAAAGCGAGTCCAGGACAGCCAGGGCTCTGTTACACAGAGAAACCCTGTCTCAAAAAAACCAAAAGAAAAAAAATTGTAAGAGACTGATGATAGAAACCCACTTAGGCTAGTATAAGCAAACAAAGAATCTCTTATGTTGTAAAACTGGGAAATGTAGAAGTAGATTTGACGTTGGCCAGGGCTGGAACCAGGTTTTTAGTGTGGTCAAGCCATTGATTGTCATTACCTGTTACTGTTCTTATCTATGTACTGGAGCAGGTCCTCCTATACGTTAGGAAAGGAAAATGTAGCCCCATCTGCCTCTGTAATGTGTGTTGCTGCTCTCATGGCTGTGTAAACATCCAAAGGTCGTTTCTTATTAGCCAGATATAGATCACACACTCCATGTGCCAAGGATAGAAAAATGGCTCCTTCTTAGAAAATGAAGATGGAATTGGAGATGTTGCTCAGTGGTAAGAGTATAAAGCCTAACATGATGAGTCCCTGAGTTCAATCCCTAACACTCTTAAAAAGAGAGAGAGAGAAGAAAGGAAAGAATGAGGGTGCTGCTTCTGGATGAAGGCAGAATGCTGGACATGTACAGTACACTCCTAATAAATACTAGATGTGAGTGTGGGGATCAGACTTGGTCTACAAGTCTTGGGGCTGCTAGTGTTGTGGTTCCCCCTGTGGGACTTAGTGAAAACTGGCATAGAGGGTGTGGGAAGCAGGTTCTACCCAAGGTCTTACAGGCTGACCATGGAGCATCAGGAAATGTGGAGAAACTTGTTAATAAGGGGAATGCCAGGGACTGTGGAGATCCAGGGACTGGGGTAAAGGAGATATAGAGGACTACTGGGTAGAGCTAGAGTGACCCCAGAAGGAATGGGGGTAGTTTAGATGTTACTAGTGACATTTACCTATGTGTTTGGAGGGAACGTGATTTTTTTTGTTGTTTTGTTTTGCGTTTTGGATTTTTTTTGGAGACAAGGTTTCTTTCTGTAGCCCTAGCTATCATGGAACTCACTCTGTAGACCAGACTGGCCTTGAACTCACAGAGATCTGCCTGCCTCTGCCTCCCGTGTGCCACCACGCCAGGCAATTGTGAACTGCTATGTGGGTGCTGGGATTTGAACCCGGGTCCTTTGGAACAGCAGCAGCTAGTGCTCTTAACTGCTGAGCTATCTCTCCAGCCCCCAACCTGGTGATATTTTTTTTACTGAATGTCTCAGCTCTGAGCTTCAGTTTGACCCCTGTGAACTGAGGTGAGGGTGAACCTACTGGTGTTTCCCAAACTTCCACCTCTACCTCTGTGATATGGGGCTGTGCGAGATGCTTCTTATGTGGTACCATGGGTGCCCTGCATGTCTGGGCTCCCCAGCAAGAGTCCTCAGATATCTGTGCTCTCATAGTGTGCCCCACTGTTGCCTGTCCTCTCGGGCCCTGCGTTAGAAGTAACCATATAGGATACATATGAGCCTCTGCCAGCAGCTGCATGACCTGTCCGCATGCCAAGCATGCCTTTGTGTGGCTAGGTCTTGTCTACCTTACTCCCTGTGCATGCTCTGAATGTCTATGCCAAGCTTGCAACTTGGGGTTCGTTCCAGGCTGTGCCCTGGACTAAGAAACCCAGGACAGCTTCTGGCCAGAGGAGTCCAAGGCTGGGAGTCATGGCCAGGCACAGCCACCCTCCTCCTTGAGACCTTTACTCACTGGTGCAGAAAGCCGTCTGGTCGGTCCCCTCATCGTGTTATTGCCATCATCATGCCCATCCTGCCCGCGGACCACATCCCTGGCCCGCCTAGCCCCTTGTCCCTGGACTAGCCCTCCTAAGAGGCCATCCACATTGTGGGTCCCAGGCTGACCTTCAGCACAGCCAAGGCCTGGCAAGAGGTTGTGCCTTTTCCTCTTCTCTCCTGGGGCCATGGCCTGGAGGTGGAGACTGACTCCAGAGAAGGTGGCTGTGATGTTATTCCCAGTCTGATCCTTTGCCCCGGCCGCTCTGTGCTCTGAGGACCTGGATTTCTCTCATCGGTACCCAGGAGGAGGGGAGTCAGGAGCACGTAGGGGTGGTCACTGGAGGCCCACCTGGACTGTGGCCATAACCAGGCCTGGCTCTTGCACTAAGTCCTGCGTGACCTTGGCTGAGTGTCCCAGGCCTTAAGATGGGAGCTTGGTTGTGCAAATTCTCATTAAGAGCGTTCCAGATGGTCCCTGAGTGCAGGGACTACTTCTAGTCCCAAAGTGAGGTGGGAAATGGAGAGCCAGGGCCCAGGGACACCATCCTCCTGTCTCTGAGCATGGGCTTGGCTCTGACAAGAGAGGCTTCCTTGCTGAGGGGCCCCTGCCCTTCTGTCCACCCTTGTGTCCTGCCCGGCCTGTGAGTGCCTCTCCCTCCTCCTCCTACAGTGCGCCGTGTGGCTCCTCGGTTCTCCATCCCTCCCAGCAGCCAGGAGGTGATGCCGGGTGGCAGTGTGAATCTGACGTGTGTGGCAGTGGGTGCACCCATGCCGTATGTGAAGTGGATGTTGGGTGCCGAAGAGCTTACCAAAGAGGACGAGATGCCAGTGGGCCGCAATGTCCTGGAGCTCAGCAATGTCGTGCGATCTGCCAACTACACCTGTGTGGCCATCTCTTCATTAGGCATGATAGAGGCCATGGCCCAGGTCACAGTAAAAGGTGAGTGTGCACCGGTGCCTCAGCCAGTTGATGGTCTCCTCTGCCTTGGGGGCTTTAGATCCTCAGGCCGGTAAGTGGGAGCTGTCTGATAGGGGCACAGGCAGGGCTGAAGGATCATTACCATCGTCTAAGGTGCCCTAGCTCTGGGCAGGTACTTAGAAAAGAGGATGGGTTTCTGCATTTGTAGCCTTTCTGAGAAAACTAGCTGGTATTGGGTTCCCAGGTGCCAGGTATCATGCCAGTGAATAGTTGATCTTCTACCCAGGGTCACACCGAAGTAAATGACAGAACAGAGACGTGGCCTTGGTGGTCCAAACTCACAACTCATTTCCTGTAACCACTGTTTAGCAGCAAACCCTTAGATTGAACAACCTTCCAGTGGGAAGGGTCCTGGTAGCCAAGGTGGAGGGATGGTTTCTCTGCCAAGACCTCTGGGGACAGGCACATATAACATTAATATATATATATTTTTTTAAATTAACTTTTAAAGATTTATTCATTTTATTGTGTGTGTGTGTGTGTGTGTGTGCGCGCGCGCGCGCACGCGCGCGCACGCATGAGTGCTTGGTGCCTGTTGAGCCCAGAAGAAAACATCGACTGGGAGTTTATGGATGGTTGTGAAGCATCTCATGGGCACTGGGAATCGAACCTGGCCCTCTTTTTTTTGGGGGGGGGTTGAGACAGGGTTTCTTTGTGTAGCCCTGGCTGTCCTCCACTCACTTTGTTGAAGAGGCTGGCCTTGAACTCACAGAGATCTGCCTGGCCTCTGCCTCCCAAGTGCCGGGATTAAAGATGTGCACCAATTCATTTAACTTGTGTGTTTTGGGGCTGTGTTTGTTTGTTGGTTTGTTTAAGATACAAGCTAAAGACTGGAGAGATGGCTCAGTGGTTAAGAGCACCGACTGCTCTTCCAGAGGACCTGGGTTCAATTCCCAGTACCCACATGGCAGCTCACAACTGTCTGTAACTCCAAGATCTGGCACAGACATACATACAGGCAAAACACCAATGCATATAAAATAAAAATAAGTAAATGTAGAGGTAAGGTTATTGTGTAATTCAACTACTGATTTCTGTATACCCCATATCTGGTTCCAATCCTTGTACTTAGGATCTCCTGTCTGAATGTTATGTAAACACTGCTCCCCAGTTGTCCCCTGATATGTCAGTAAAGCAGCTTAATAGCCAATCACTGAGCAGGGAAGACAGTAGGGCTGGACTTCCTAGGAGAAAAGAGAGGAAGTGAGGGATTCAGCAAAATGCAGAGGTGCAAGAGAGACCAGGAGACGTTCAGCTGAAGCAAGAAAGCAACAAAGTGCAAGTGTCTCTGAGACTGACGCTGGGGGAGCCAGATTAGCTTAGGGGTTAAGAATAGAGTAATAACTGCTCAGTTTTTGTGGTGTGAAGCCTGTTTAACAAATAATACAATAGAATCTCAACTGATTGGATGGTAGCCGGGTTAAGAAAGAAAATGTGAAACTAGCACACGTACATAAATTTACATTAACAAATAAAATTTAAAAACAAGATACAAACTAAGAGCTGGAGCACCTCTCAGTTGGTAGGAGCATTTGTCATGTTTGAAACCCTTTTATTCAATCCCCAGTACTACAAAAAGCAAAACAGGATGCAAGCCAGGCTCCTGTCACTCCACCTGGTCCTACTTGGGTGATGGGTTCCTTGGGATAGAGCCCAGGGCCCCACACCTAGTAAGAAGCACCCTACTAGAACTACACTGCTAGTCTTAGGTTCTTTGCTTCTAGGAAAGCAAAGAGTAGCTTTCAGGGGTTCATGTTGCTCTGAGAGTTACCCAGGAATGTCAGCTGGCTTCCCACCCTCAGCGTCTAGCAGCCATATAGATACATACTGTTCTAGTCCCCTTGCTTGTTCCCTGTCCACTATCAGTCAGTGTCTCATCATGTCCCTTCAGGCCTCAGCACTAGGAGACTTTTCCTGTTCACCCCATCCAAGGAGAGGCATGGTTTTTTTCCTGTTGTCCTTGTACACAATTACTATTAACTCATTTGTTGATCATCTCCCCAAAGTATAAATTCCCAAGAGCACGGTGTGATCACAAGCCATTGTGGCACAGAAGTGGTTCTTAGTATTTACTAGTCATTCTTCATGGAGCAACCGTGGGCCTGGGATTCCGTCACCTTCATTTTCAGCCAAGTCATGGGGTGTGCTAGGGCTGTCAGCTTCAGGGCTCTTTCTGAGCTCTTAAGGCCAGTTCCTGGAGAAATACTACACTCGCACGTGCACGCGCGTACACACACACACTCTGTTACACAGACTTGGTACAAGTGCGTGTAGGTGAGCAATAGGCAGGTGTGTGCCTAGTCTAGGTGTGTGAATGATGTGGGACCTCATAGGGCCAAGTCGGCTGGACAGGAGAAGCACATGTGCTGGTGTGATGATCATATGTGTGGAGTCCCAGGTCTAATATGTTACATGCCAAAGACCTCAAAGGCACCTGACTGTAGTGTCTCAGAAGTTGCCCCTAGAAGTCACTATAAGCTTTTCAGGCCTTTTTTGAAGGTCGATTGTGGGTGTCAACCACTCTCAAGTGACCATACCCTGTGTTTGGATGATGCTTTGAATTTGTCCTGAGAGTCGTGACATCTACCCATTCCTTCTCCTCAGCTCTGCCAAAGCCTCCAATTGATCTTGTGGTGACAGAGACAACAGCCACCAGTGTTACTCTGACATGGGACTCTGGGAATACCGAGCCTGTGTCCTTCTATGGCATCCAGTACCGTGCAGCTGGTACAGATGGCCCCTTCCAGGAAGTGGATGGTGTGGCCAGCACTCGATACAGCATCGGTGGCCTGAGTCCTTTTTCGGAATATGCCTTCCGCGTGTTGGCTGTTAACAGCATTGGACGAGGACCACCCAGTGAGGCAGTGCGTGCACGCACGGGTGAGCAGGCACCATCCAGCCCTCCACGCCGTGTGCAGGCCCGAATGCTGAGTGCCAGCACCATGCTGGTGCAGTGGGAACCACCTGAAGAACCCAATGGCCTGGTACGGGGATACCGCGTCTATTACACCCCAGACTCTCGACGCCCTTTGAGCGCCTGGTACAAGCACAACACCGACGCAGGACTCCTTACCACGGTCGGCAGCCTGCTACCCGGCATCACCTACAGCCTTCGAGTCCTTGCCTTCACTGCCGTGGGTGATGGCCCACCCAGCCCCGCCATCCAAGTCAAGACGCAGCAGGGAGGTAGGTGGTGGGGGCGTTCTGGCTGGACCGCTGACAATGGAGGCTTGGGCGCAGTCCCTCCTGTTTCCTCGGACTATGAAATTTGGAGCTTGGGGAGGGCGAGGGTACCACACTCCACAGATGTGTGGTCATCGGGGTTACAGGCCAAGGTTGTGAGAGCTTGGCACCCTCTCACTGGGCCCTTGGAGGTATCCCGGAGCTGACAGTGCCTGGGGTGGGCATTGCAGTGCCTGCACAGCCTGCAGACTTCCAAGCCAAAGCTGAGTCGGACAACAGGATCCAGCTCTCATGGCTGCTGCCTCCGCAGGAGCGGATCATCAAGTACGAGCTGGTGTACTGGGCAGCAGAGGATGAAGGCCAGCAGGTGAGCCAGGGTGGAGCTAGGAAGGGTGGAAGAAGGCTATGCCTGGTTCTTGGCGGCCTGTGATGGGCGCACCTAAACAGGCTGCCAACCCTGGGATTCTCCCTGCAGCTTTGAGGCTCTCTTAACTTGTGTGGTTCTTCAGTCTGCACCACTCTTGTGCTGGAGACGCTTCTAAAGTCTACCTTTGTTCTCTTGGGTTCATGGTCCATGTGATACTTACTCTCCTAGCCTTGAAGTTTCCCCTGGGGTCATAGATCCCTGGTGGCCTTTGCGATCTTTGAGGCGGCTAGGGCATGAGTCAGGCCATGCATTTCTTGTGAGGCTTGTGTGACAGGGTTGGGTGGGGCTGTCACAGAACTGCAATGGGTCCTCTGCCAGCAGTCCGTGTGGGGAACCATGTCTGAGTGGCCTTTGAGATCTGAGCACTCAGTAAGTGCTCTTCTCTGCTCTTCCAGCACAAGGTGACCTTCGACCCCACCTCCTCCTACACTCTAGAGGACTTGAAACCTGACACACTGTACCACTTTCAGCTGGCTGCCCGCTCGGACATGGGGGTGGGCGTCTTCACTCCCACCATAGAGGCCCGTACAGCACAGTCCAGTAAGTGTCTGCAAAAGCCATACGTGTCACATCCGGGCTGGGACACCACACACAGGCATACACCCTTCCCCTTCAAGCAGGTCAGGTCTGCTGAGTCCAGTATTGGACTCCAGTCTGGGCTCTTGAGTTTGGACCCCAAGAAAGGGACAGGTAAGTGCCCTGATAGTCTATGTCCAGGCAGTGGTTGCCTTCTCTGCTCTCTGCCCAGCCTTCTGACCTTCTCTCACCCCTGTGACCCTTACACCCCTCACAGGTAAGTTCTATGTGACTGTAACTCATTTTATCCTGTAGCCCCCTCTCCTTCCATCCTTATTTCATAGCACTGCTTGGTGGGCCTGCCATGTTTCAGACCTGCCTAGGTGCCTGTCTCCCCTCCCCATGGCCCCACATCTCATCAACCATATCCCCTTCCGCATACCCCACCTTGATAGTTCCTTGGGAGCTGTGTAAGAGGCCTCTCTGAGGCCCCTGCACTCAGGGACAGGTCCACGAGAATGTGACCATGGGATGGTGTGTGTGCACATCCCCACATCTGCCCTGTGGGACCACATGTGACAACATGACTCTTTGTAGACCCGCCTGGAGTTTGTGTGAGCACCTGGCTTCTAGCACCTGAGTGTATCAGTGTGTCCTGGGTGTGACTCTGTAGCTCTCTAGCTCTCCAGAGGAAGATGGCAGCTTGTGAAAGTGAGTGTGACGTGGTGTGACACTAGATGGCCCACCTGAGATCAGTGTGCCACTGTCTTCAAGGTTGCCTCCTTGATAAGATGCTTGTGGATGTTTCTGGCTGGGTGGCACTGTGTAACAAAAGCCATAAGCGTGAAAGTGTCAGTTAAGTCTGGATGGGATGAGGATGGGATAAGTGTGCAGAGGCTGCCTAACTTTGTAGTCATAAGTTAATTCCAGAAGCATCTGCCGTGCTCTTGCTGGGGGCCTGACCTGACATGGTCTAGGTCTGATAGTGTGGCCAGAAGGCGAGGCCTCTCTCCATAGGACCCCTGCAGTGGGCTGAGACAGTCAGTGTGCCTGCAATTACCCAAATGAGCTTTTAATTATATTTGTGCAGGTGAGATGGGAGGGTGAAGGTATGGCAATACAGGAAATACTGTTGGTGAGAGGTCAGAGAGAGTTACGTCGTGGAGATATGACACTTCATCTAGGCTGAAGCAAGGGTGGGCGCTAACTGTGTAAAAGGAACAGGGAATATGGTGGCCCTAGGCAGGGACTATGCAGACCGTTGTTCCCAGAGCAGCTACCCAAGCCATAGCAGTCAGGGCTGAAGAACAAGGGTGGGTCTGCCTGCTCTGTGAAAACGGACAGGTGGCCCAAGATGCAGAGATCACTTAGCTTTTCAGTTGGACTAGGCAAAGTTTGTTGGTTTGGCTGGAGTGGTAATAGTGTGTTTTTGAGTTATCTAGGATACTACTGGCCAGGACTTGGTGGTGGCTTGAAAGTGAGGAGCAGTGGTATAGGGTTGTGGGGTATATCTTGTTTCTTGTTGGAGGCTCTGAAAGAGCACACTGGCCCCAGGACAGGAAATGGATGGAAGCAGCTGTGACCAGTGTACCTGGTGTCAGACTGTGTCTGTCAAGTATACAAGTGTGGAGGTGTGGCAGGGCCTAAGCTGGAGGAGGCAGACCTGAGAAGACTGGAAATGAAATGAAATCTAGGGGTGGGAAGAAGACAAAGAGGACGTTACAGAGGTGGACCTCAAGCTGCTGCTGAATGGCTGAAAGGAACTGGGTGTAGTGGGAAAGTGGGCTTGGAGGAGATGGTGATAGCTTGGCAGGGGCTGTGGTGGCTTACCTACCTGAGGAGGTAAGCCAGCATGCTTAGATGTCATCAAGAAGGTAGCCGCAAGGGGGTTGTGGTAACTGGAGGCCCTGTGCCATTGAGGATGAGGTTTTCTTGAAGGCGAGAACTCTTGAGGTGCATCCAAATGCTGTTGTGACAGGAGGACAAAGCAGAAAGCATGGAAGGAGGTGGGCAGCTGATAAAATCTCTGGAGGTAGAAGGAAGGGAGCAGAGTGTGGGTGCGAAAGAGATTGGCCTTGGACCCTACTCTTGAGAGACTACTGGAAGAGGGGTCCTGGTAGCTGGAAATAGAGCTACTGTTGGAAGGCAAGGCAAACAAGTAGCTTATACGCCTATAGGCCAGGGGAGCTGGAGGTTGGGAACCTGTGCAGATTGACTCCATTATTTGTAAAGTAGCAGAATGAGCAAGATACAGGAGACCTCAGCAGGTAGCCCAGAGAGCCATGGGGGAGGGGCAGGAGACGCAGCTTCTCTGCTCACCCCAGGGCCACTTTATTTGTTGCATAGCATGAGTCAAGCCATGGTAGAAAAATGAGGCGCTGGGGGGATGACTCAGCGGGTAAGAGAGCTTGCTGCATAATTTTGAGGATCTGAGTTCAAATCCTCAGCACCCACATAACAAGTAGGGTATGGCAGCATACACACCTGTAGCACTAATACTGTTGGGAGGCCGAGATGAGAATTTCCAGGGCTTGCTGGCTGCCAGTCAGTCTAGCTTCAGGTTCAGAGAGAGACCCTTTGGTAGATAGTAGAGCAGGGTACCTGACATCATCCTCTGGCTTCCTCATGTGCACACACAACACACACACGCTCACCTGTGTGCACAGGTGCATGGATTCACAGAGACTTACATCACACACATACAGAGCAAATGAGAAAGTGAATTTAGGACACTGGTGAGAATGATGAGCCGAGGCACCATAAGTCAAAACTGAGTATTATGGGCTGAAGGATGGAAGTGGGTGATGGTGGTCCCCAGGGATAGAGTAGAGTGTGGGCTGGAGAGGTGACTCAGAGGTTAAGAGCGCTTCCACTGGCTACTCTTCCAGAGGTCCTGAGTTCAATTCCCAGCATCCACATGGTGGCTCACAGCCATCTATAATGAAATCTGGTGCCCTCTTCTACCATGCAGGCACACATGCAGGCAGAACACTGTATACATAAAAAATAAATAAATCTTAAAAAAAAGACTAGAATGTTGGCAGCCTAGGGTGACTTTACTGGGACAAGAGGTGGAGTGTACATGGGGGATAAAAGGCCACAGATTTGGTGGTAAGCCATTCCCAGTGCTCGTTTGATGCTTGCTGCCAGTGAGTGGAGGGCTGTTGAAGTTACCTGGGCAGGGAATGGCACACTTGAGATAAAAGGAAGCCTCTGTACTGGTAGTGGTGTCTAGAAAAGTCACCAGGCACACAGAGAGTATGCACTTGCCTCCCGACTCCTAAAGAATCTGTTGAAGCCGGGCGGTGGTGGTGCACGCCTTTAATCCCAGCACTTGGGAGGCAGAGGCAGGCGGATCTTTGCGAGTTCGAGGCCAGCCTGGTCTACAAAGTGAGTCCAGGACAGTCAGGGCTACACAGAGAAACCCTGTCTCGAAAAACCAAAAAAAAAAAAAAAAAAAAAAAAAAGAATCTGTTGAATACTTTTCTTCCAAACAGCAGAGTCACTAGCCATTATCTAGCCTTAGACTTTTATGAGCCTAAGCACAGAGACCCTGTCCATGTAGGCATGGATTAAGATAGTCTTAAACCAAAAGAGGCCTTTGTGGGACTTCCCCCGAAAGAATTACATTCTCTAAGTTCTAGTGTGTGTGTGTCTGATACCATGTTTGTGTGAGACAGCATACCCATGGGAGAGACAGACACTGTTAGAACTCCATATGTCCATATGAAACACTGTGTGTGTGTGAGAGAGAGAGAGAGTGTGTGTGTAGAAAGCTAGTTCAGAGGGAGTTAGGCTGTCTCAGCAACAGTATGCTAGAGGCCCTCAGGATGGCTGGGTGAGTCTCCAGTCCCTTGTTACTTGGTCACTGTGCCTGTGATCCCCACCCTCCATTTGCCTGCTCTCCCCCCATTTGTCTTCCCCAGCCCCATCCGCCCCTCCCCAGAAGGTGACATGTGTGAGCACGGGCTCCACCACGGTCCGGGTAAGTTGGGTTCCACCACCAGCCGACAGCCGCAACGGCATTATCACCCAGTACTCGGTGGCCTATGAGGCAGTGGACGGCGAGGATCGTAAGCGGCATGTGGTGGATGGCATCAGCCGTGACCATTCCAGCTGGGACCTGTTGGGCCTGGAGAAGTGGACGGAGTACCGGGTGTGGGTGCGGGCACACACAGATGTGGGCCCTGGCCCTGAGAGCAGCCCGGTGCTGGTGCGCACCGACGAGGACGGTAGGCTGCATTGTCATAAGGTGGGGTGGGAAAGGGAGGCACGCAGCTACCTGGGGCTGCCTGCCAAGCACCAAGATCTTCCCTCCACAGGACCTGATAGACTCACTTTCTAAACTTAGGCTTAATGGTCTAAATTCTGGGGAGATGTAGTTGGTAGGATAGCCCTTGTCTGGTTCCTGGCTTCTGGGCTATCTCCAAGACAGCTGAAGCCTTAAAAACCTTAAAGGACTATGGCAGGAGAAGCAGCCCCACCTAGTACAAGAGCCAGAATTGGGAAGATGAATGCAGAAGACTCAAGTGGCCTTTGGCTGGATAGTGACAAAATTTGTGACAGTTGGCACAAGACTGGGTAGTTGAAGTCATGGTACCTCACCTCTGACTATTACCCACAAGGAAGTAGCCCTGCCAGAGGGGTTGACCGGGGTGGCCCAAGGCAGGCAAAGGGTTTCTCATCAGATCAGCCAGCCAAGAAACAACACTGGCGCCTTTCCCAGGGGGAGTGTCATGGCCCTGAAGCTAGCTGAACAGACCCTAAGCCAGGCTCAGTTCCCCCGTATCTGACTTCCCTCTCTACCTGGCCCCCAGTGCCCAGTGGGCCACCACGAAAGGTGGAGGTTGAGCCTCTGAACTCTACTGCTGTGCATGTCTCCTGGAAGCTGCCCGACCCCAAGAAGCAGCATGGACAGATTCGGGGCTACCAGGTCACCTACGTGCTGCTGGAGAATGGTGAGCCCCGAGGCCAACCCATCATCCAGGATGTCATGCTGGCTGAGGCCCAGGTATGTCACTGACTGTGCTGGGTGGCAGGGTAGACAGTGTGTCACATTTACTCCCCAGATTCGTTCCCTCCACTGCCTGCCCTCAGAGGTGTGTTTGTGGTCACTGGAGCTGCCTTGGTCTGCCCAGGCAGAAGTTACTCAGAGATGAGGCCCAGGTTCCAGGGGTCCTGTGGTTTTGTGTTAGGATTGCTTAAACTGTGCTAGCCTAGGCCCCACTAACCCCTTCTGCCCTGCCCTGGTCGCTGTCTTAGCCACCAGTGCTCACAGGACTGTCCCCAGCACACTGCACTGGGTACTGTTGTGGTTTGCAGGAAGCACATTTGCTGTGGCTCTGAGTTTGTTGTTGTCCAGGAGGTGTGGTTGAATATTCCCTGTGCCACACAGCCAGAGGCAGATGGGGACTTAAAGACTTTCTCTTTCCTCTTTGGCCTCAAGCCAGTGTGACTGAAGCAACGCTCACCTGAATATCACCCGGCTCCTGACCCCCTGATGGTTATCTATCTCCAGGGCTGAGCCAACAAACAGCCCTTTCCTGTTAGGAACTCCTGATTTCCTGGGGGTTCTGCCCACGAGCTTACAGTGAGGTCCCCAGAGTATTCTGACCCCAGTGTGCTGTTCCATCAAGGAGCACGGAGTACTGTGAGGTTATATGTGCAGACAAAATGAGCCAGCAAGTGGGTGGCAGGACTTAGATAGTAGGCCAAGTCTCTACCCTAGGAAAGGACTAACAAGAATCAGGAAAACCATGTTGTCTGCCTTTGGGGGTCTCCCTATCCAGAACCCATTCATGATGATTCTTGGGCCTCCACGAAGTCCCAACAGGAAGAGCCTAGATTCTCTCCCCACCAAGTGTGAACCCCTTATTTTGCAGGCTGTACTGAGGGATAGGATCCCACACAAACAGCTTTCATGCCTTTGGCTAGGCTCCACCCTCTGATCTAAAATTCTTTTGTGCCCAGAGGGTGCCTCTTTCTTCTCCCAACCTGTGTGTCCCGAGGGACCCAGGGGTGGGGGCAACGGGTGTGTTCACCAGCCTGCATTCCTGGGGCAGGTTAAGGGCTTCTCACAAAGTCTGAGCAGGCACACCCACCCAGAAACATCCAGAGAATGACTTGCCCCTGCCCCTCCCATCCTAGGAGTCTGGCGCCACAGCTGCAGCCACTGGGGTTCCAGGAAAGTCACTTCACGTACTTTTTTGTGTGTGTTGGTTCCCAGCAGTTTGAAAGGTGGCTGGACAATAAGATCAGGGACATTGTCCCCATGTTTGTGACCTTTATGAGGAATATACCAAGCAGGCTCCAGAGAGGCCATGAAAGACAAGGCCTGCCTGCCCTTGCAGTCTCCTGCCCCCTGGGACTGGGTCATTCTGCTTTGGGCCAGTGGGAGACCAGATGGAGCACTTACCCCATCCTGGCCCCAGGGCCTAGGTATCCCCTGTATGACTCTTGTCAAGGACACCCCAACCTGCCCTTCTCCACCCAATAGAACCATCTGTGCAGCCCAGGGCCCCAGGAAGATCAGAAAGAAACATGTGGTGTGTATCCCTACCTGTCTCCCACTGTGCTCCCTCTCTGTGAGACTTGCCACTCTCCACTTACTTCCTTTTGTCGCTTTCTCATGGTTTTGCCTCCACTGCTATGGTTTTGTCTAGCTATTCTCTTTCCTCTTCACTTCCCTCCTCTACCCACTCCTCTTTCAGCCTCTTCCTTCCCCTTCTATCCCCGTCTTTTCCAGTCTCACTGCCTGCCATAGGAGAGGCTACATGTGATAACTCCACACCAGGGTTTGAGAAGCCCAGGTCTCCCACAAGTAAGGAAACCTAACTAGAACTAGTCCCAGCCCATTCTGCAAAGTAGACACGATCATGCGGGGGGGACTCCTCATAGTCTTTCCTGTATTCTGTCTCAAAGGCAGAGCTTGCCAGAACAGTGGATGCTCAGGGTACTCCAGCACCAGGCCAATGGACAGAGGCCAGCCCAGCTATATGAGGGTGGTCTGGCTGATGGACTCCAAACAGGGCCTATGCTTCCCTGGTTAACCCCTAGCTCCAGGACCTTGCATTGTAGGCCTCAGTCCATTCACCTGTTCACCTAGCCTACCAGGCACACTGGTGTTAGACTGTACCACTGCCGGCCATGACCTACTTTTCCTATTTTAACTCCAGGCACCTGAAGAATGGAATTCAGGGGTATGAGGTCTCTCTGTGGCTCTGGGGTAATGTCCAGGCTCTGAGCTGGCTACTCAGCCTTTATAATCTTGCTGTCTTAAGCATGACTCTTAGCCCACTCCAGCAATAAATCCAACACTTACGTTCTGGGACACTCCTCAGCTCCGGCAACTCTAATGTATTGTCTCAGCTGAGAATGTGAGAGTGGGGAAGATGATTGATTGATAGATAGGTAGGTAGATGATATAGATAGATAGATAGATAGATAGATAGATAGATAGATAGATAGATAGATAGATAG